>PNEQ01130063.1:0-14225 GCA_003012365.1 Medauroidea extradentata | reverse complement strand
TTTATGTTAACTGGTTTTCAAGTTTTGTATGAAGTAAAAATACGCAAATTTTGACTTTGAAGTGCCATTACGGGAAAACTAGATGAGCTAATTTTTTTCCGTTAGAGGTATATGTACTCTCAAGTAATGTGTACAAAACTAACACTATTTCATACAAATATAAAATTATGTTTTTTCCCCACTTGAACAACCTTAAGAATGGCGTGGTACATAATTCAACACTAAAAACTTTAATCTATAACTGTAGGTTTCTTGAAGCCAATTTGCGAAAATTAAACAATAGCAATTCTAGATTACAGTTTTAGCCAACGTTTTCAAAAAATTTTTTCCAGTGTTACGAACTTCTGAGGCACAATCTCTGACGCCAGAACATCGTACATTAACTGCGGCGCAAGAGTTCACGCGTAACGAAAGAGTAATTTCGGATAAATATTTACTCATGAAGTTGGCAAATACCATTATCTAGGATTGCCATTGAGTATTTTATCCATATTGGCTTCGAAATAAGAGTAGAAATCATTTGAAGTTTACAGCGTTTATTTATCTACCAAGCACTCTTTAAGATATGGTTGCCTATTGCTCTCTATATACAGATGGTTGGAACGTAAGATTTTTCATATAGTTCGGTTACGGCAACATTAGTTTTAAGCTCTAATACTAATGTTCTCAGATGTGACGGCGCTCTAAGGACAGTCTTGAAGCGTACATTAATTGTTACATTCCCAATAACGAGCCAAACACTAAACTGGCGTGCAAAATTCCCGCAGATCCACATTAATACATAGGACTTGAAACGGTGACCATATATTTTTACTGGTGAAACGTCTGTAGCAGAGTTCAGTGTAAGATTCTATCTGAGTTACGCATACATCCGGTTCGTACGTTTTGAAGTATACGACAGTTTGAAAAGACCGTTTACACCTATGTTGGAATACTTCAAAACAGTGTTTTTAATGAGCATGGTGTCTTAAGAGTGTGTGGTAAATAAATAAACGCTGAAAACATCAATTGATTTCTACGCTTTTTTCGAAGCCAATATGGATAAAATACTCAATGACAATCCTAGATAATTTTATTTGCCAACTTTATGTGTAAATATTTATCCAGATTTACTAATTCGTTACGTGTGATCTCTTGCGCCGCATTTAAATGTACGAGGTTCCGGCGTCAGAGATTGTGCCTCAGAAGTTCGTAACACTGGAAAAAATTTTGTTTAAAACGTTGGCTAAAACTATTTTCTAGGATTGCTATTATTTAATTTTCGCAAATTGCCTTCAAGAAACCTACAGTTATAGGTTAATGCTTTTAGCGTTGAATTACGTACCACGCCATCTTAACGATAACGTTCCGACCTTGTCCGAGGTGTGTTTTCTTTTCGTGCAGTGGCACAATGGGCGCGTGTGGAATTGTTTCGCAAAGAAAGTATTGACAAACACACTGCAACTCATTTGAATTGTGTGACAGACTGCGCCCTTAAAGGATATGATTTGTTTTATAGACATATATTGATACTATTTTTACAGTAACGAAAATGTTCTAGCTTTCATAATTTTTGTATAATGGTAGGTCAAAGCCCAAATTTGCAGAAAACGGTTTATACAAGAAAGGAAAACCAATTGACTTACAGAAATGAAATAATACACATTGAAGAATAGTGCCGCGGGCTACGTCAAGGTATGTACAAAAATCGTATTAATTGTATTCTGTCTTTTTAAAAAATTCTAAAATTAATATAAAAAATTTACAATTTTCTAGAAATTTCAATGCGAGTTTTTATACATACCTTGACGTAGCCAGTGACACTGTTCTTCGTTGTGAATTATTTCAATTCTGTAAGGCAGTTGGTTTTCGCTTCTTGTATAAACCGTTGTCTGCAAATTCGGACTTCGACGCGCCATTACACAAAAATTATGAAAGATAGAGAAAAATGTCACTACTGTAAAAAATAGTCATGATTCATGCCTACAAAACAAACCATATCTCGGCAGGACCAGGAATATAGGTTAGGGCTTTTTTAGTCTACCAAAGAAAATTACTAATGTGTTTAGTTAGGCTTTTTTTTTTTTTTTCAGAACCACTATTCAACAACAGCTGCGTATAGTAGTGGTTCATCAGTTTAGAGTTTGTTCAGTTCTTAAAAAAATTTCTTAAAATCACAAGAGCTGTTAAAGAGACAACGTTGGTGGTACACAGACGATAGTAAAATAAAATATCTTGAATCAGAACGGCGAGAGATGCTGCTGTTTCAATACTGGCTATATTTCTATAGCTCTTTTATTTCGCCGATAATTCATTTCCGGTATGAACGCCGTCCGATGAAGGAAGCAACATGTAATGTACACGTTCACATCACGCAACACTGAGGTTTAGTTAAGTATAGGTCGTTTGGGCTCCAGCAATCTATATTTACTTTATAAACTTAACAATGGAAAAAAAGTGGGCGGAGTTTGAGTCCGACCGCCCTAACTGAAGCGCCAATAAAACACAATATTCTCGGTAACTTGACGAACTACAGCCAAACAACACGGGGGTCAAGCAAAATACATTGGTAGATAGGCGAGTGTCCAGACCTGTTGTTCTACGACCGTGGCATAGACTAAACCCGCGTGATACTGGCGATCGCAGTGGTCGAACCAGAACGTTACTAATATCCAGAAAACCCAAGGAAAAATCTTAGTCTCCTTTTGTGACAATGCACCTCACACGCGAGTGTTTCGAGGAATTATTTTTTAGGTTACGTTGAACTCCAAAAACTGTATACAACCCTGCCACTTTTGTGATTGGACAGTAACTGTTTTGACACTCCAGTGATTTATCAGAAAATAATTTCGGGGCTATCACGTACTACCCGCAATAAAAAAAAATGTGGCAGCTACAAAATATTTAGTGGGTATATACCGTGCAAAAATAATTTTGTGGTCACCACAGAAACATTTTGTTGATACCACTAAAATATCGTGGTCACTAGAAACACACTTTGCTCTCACCACTAAAATATTATGGTAACCACAAAAGTATTTCGTGGTTACTACAAAATAATTTTACAGGGAAGTCTTCCTACAAAATTTATCTTCCAGTGCGTTTGTATGGTTAGAAGCCAATGGATAGGGACGTGAAAAATTCGTGTTTCCTTTCGGGCACAAACTAGTGGTGGCGATTTCGTAATTGATCTGAGAATTGTTTGTAGGGACACGATTTTGTCGCGAAAATATTTTTGCCCCACTTTGTTTCAGTGTCTCACGTGCACATCGGCAGCTGTACTTTATGGTTATTAGCAGCGTGTGTTTGTTCAGATATGTTTCTCATTTGACTACACCAATCAGAATAACATTATTGTGACTACGTACATCTGTAATTTGCCAAGGCAAGTGAGAGTAAAATTATCCAATCACAGACGATGTAGCAGAGCTGCAGATGTGCACATAACGCATTGAAAACAAAACAAATGTTGCGAAAAATTTTCCCCACAAAATCGTGGCTCTATTTATTTGGTACATTTTAGAGGGACGCCGAGTCAATAATAAAAGAAGCTTCGAAATGCAAGTTCACACAAGTAGTATCGCTGTAATAGCGAGATTTTTCCGGTCTCTACCGATGGATAGAGATGTTTATCGCGGGAAAGCTTGACTGTTTGCTGGATTACAACGCACGTACAGTTTACAAAAATATTACTGGCTTTCGCTTGTACTTGGAGCTGTTAACCTATATGACTGAGCTAATAAGAATCCCGATGTTGAAATATTTGATGCCTGTTATTGGTCGGCAGACAGCTGCGTTGTGTCAGACGTACATCAGGCAATCATATGTGTAGCAAGAAACTACAGTGTTTTCAAGGGTATGTTGGCACAACAATTTGTCGCGATATACCATCATCTCTACCGATGGATAATCGACGTGTCAAGCGCATTTATAGAACTGCGAAGTCTGAGCTGCTGACAGGTGAATCCGCGACATGTTCGTCCCTAAGGCTACATATTTGATGACAGTGTCTTTAATTCATTTACAGCAGTTTTTTTTATAGATTTCAATTTGCTATTAGTGTAAAAATGTAGCTGTTACAGTAAAGTAAACGGTTCTAAGTTTATATCCTTTAAGGTTCCTATCTGCGTGCGCATGAAACACACTGCAGCGAGCTACAAGTACTCATATTTGGAAGAAACATCTTAACGCGCATTATGTTTGTACATCTATGAAAAAAAACACAATTCAAGCGATGTTTCTATCGGTTTTAAAATTAGGTTCGCTTATTGGGAACATGATTTTCAGGACTCTCAACGTGGCTAAAAACAGCTTATTTAAACTGCAGTATCTAAGAAAATTCCAACTGGGTTCGAAAACCACAATAATTGAAATAAGCTCTGGAATTTGAACCATAAGTATCGCAGATAAAATATTACGGTCACCGGTTAAAGTCCCATAGGAAAATGAATAATTGTAATGCTTTGCGTGTCAGTTGCTGGGTTTGCGTGTAGAGGCGATATTGCTTTACAAATGCCGGCTGATGTCACTCTTAAGGGGGATTGAGCCCTGTCATAACGGTTTTACGGTTTTTCTTATAAATCAGAGAATAGACACATCGTTTTGCTTTCTTCACGCTCACAAGGCATAGTTTATTGTTCCGTTCACTTTTTCGAATCCATATGGCATTGTTTCTGTTAATTTTATGTCCTCTGTAGTCGCTCCCGTAAATAAAGCAATTTTTCCTTTTCAGCTGTTACCCGTCGCAAAATAATGGATATATTATGGTTCCAGCAACTACAGAAAAACGATTAAGTTTGTATTTATGCCCTGTCGTGACAAAAATTTTGATACATCAACTAGAATAGAAATTATCGAGGAAAAAAACAGATAAATCCAAGGTGGTAGGGATCAATACCCCTTAACGCTACATCGGTTTTGTGGCTCACAGACAACATAGTCTAACTAGATAAGAACCTTAAGGTTGTTCAAGTGGTGAAAAATTACAATTTTTAATTTGTATGAAATAGTGTTAGTTTTGTACACACTACTTGAGAGTAGATATACTTCTAACGAAAAAAAAATTAGCTCGGCTAGTTTTCCTGTAATGGCACTTCAAAGTCAAAATTTGCATATTTTTACTTCATACAAAACTTGAAAACCAGTTAACATAATTGAATGGAAAAAATCACATCAAAACTACAAGTCACTGTCTATGGCTTGAAGCATATAAGACCCATTACAAAATATTTTTATGTTAAATACAACTTTTCAAAATTTGAATTTTTTTTTGTTGCTTCTAGAAATTTATTTTAAACACAAAACTATTTTATAATGGGTTTTTATATGTTCCAAGCTGTAGACAGTTACGTGTTGTTTTGATGTAATTTTTTCCATTTCAATATATTTACTGGTTTTCAAGTTTTGTATGAAGTAAAAATATGCAAACTTTGACTTTGAAGTGTCATTACGAGAAAACTGGCTGAGCTAATTTTTTTTTCATTGGAGGTAAATGTACTCTTAAGTAATGTCTACAAAACTAACACTATTTCATACAAATATAAAATTATGATTTTTCAACATTTTAACACCCTTTATAAGAGTTTTTGGACCTGGCGCGTGCGACGTGCTGTAGCTTGGTACGGAAAGCTTATTTGCTTGTGTTAATGTTATAAATGGTTGCAATGTTCGTAAACAAAAAGAAGACACACTTCAAACCGTGTCCCTACGGTTTCAAAAATGTCCTCCGCTAATTAGAAACATAATTACCAAGCTCCTTAAAAGTGATCAAAATGACTTCACGTTGCTGTAGCTGAAAAATTATCAACCATAATCGTACAACAAAATCATAGAAACCTGAATTGGACTTTACCACATACTTTCCACAAATTACATAAGTGGGTAATCGCTTGAAGTCCCATTGAAAAACACATACTACGAAAACACTCCACGCTAGTTTAGTACTCCACGCCTAGAAGTGATACGGTGTTTGACGAACGTGTTAATTTCCGTTTCCGTGCCTCAAACGTAAAAAAAAGTCAGACTCTGAAGAGTTACCAGTGAAATATGCTGCTTTCGGGAGTTTTTTTCCCCCTATGGTTTGCCGAACGGCTATAATTTATGTCACCCGCGCCATCTTTCAACGCAACTGTATTCAACTATCAAACTCCACCCAGAGAAATTCCCGATACTATCTAAAGTTACGATCTAGTCCTTGGCACAGTTTAATTAATATGCACGACTTCGCTTCCTACCAAATTACGACATTCAACGTGTGAAAAAACTATAACATTTGTCTTCAAACGAAGGAAGACCGGAGTAAAATAAAGCAGTGGAAATGTAATTGGTATCGTAAATTTGATGGAACTGGTAAGCCGCCACACCTGTAAAGAGCGCCTGTAATAAAACTGGACGAGGAAAGATGGTTAGTCTTGTGTGGTCTCAACAAGACTGGGGATAAGAAAAACAGTCAACGACGCACGTGTTTCTACTGTGCGTGTACGTGTGTACACGTGCCTTGGCATCTTACTTTAAATGCTGCTCTCCCCATAACAAGGCCACCCAACGGCGAGTGCGGAATAAGTTTACGTTACATCATATGTTGAGTTTGGTCTTGAATCTGCAGGCACTGAGAAGGCGAACTCGGGCCAACAATACTAAAAATTCTTCTCCCGTCAGGTTGCCAATGGCAGTTCAAGAAGCCACTGCAATTAAAAAAAATAGGACTTGTTTTTACGCCAAAATTACAAGTTTTACCTCAATTACATATTTTTCTTCATCCCAACAACTACTCTAGTTACAATTAATTTTTTTAGTAGCCGTGTATGTTCCGTCTTAACTACGAAACACGTACAGTAAAGGTAGATTACTTTTCACACCCCTGAGTATCTTTGCACTACCTGATCAATTTCATCTCATAGCCTAATTCTGTATGGAAACACCAAAATACGCTCCATTATAAATATTGTTTAGTATAGAAGCTGTGAACGGGCAAGCATTTGCCAATTTACGAAGTTGCAAACCTTTTATAAAACAAAAATGTGAAGAGCTTACTACCCCCAAATGTGGGCAGAGTAGGATGCGAGACAGGGATGTGAGTGCAGGTATAGGTGTAGTGGACAGCAGGAGGGAACAGGAAGAGCTGATAAATCTGGAACTGGACTACGAAATGAAACCACTGAGCGCGTAGACGGACACCCAACCACATGGAAGTGATGGAACTTCGTCTAGAGTGTTAGCAGAACGTTGGAACACTGAATACTAGAGGTTTTCCACTGATATTAGATGCAACAGTTTCAGCAAATAAAATATGTCAAGACCCACTGATAATTTGTGCACATGCCCAGATTCGTTTCACAGTGCAGACATTTCAAAAGTAAATTAGTTTGGGTTTCTTTTTTTTATACGTTTGTCACACAAATTCCCTAGTTGTTTATTTTCAGCTCTCATTGATTGTAAAAGACACTAGTACACAGTAAAGAAGCTTCACGGAATTTACAATGTGATTGACATGCAGTTTTATTTTAAATTTCATCATACAATTTAAAAAAAATTATATCATTAAATTTAGGCCCTGACAGAAGGTGAAACAAGTAGCCTATCTAGGGAAACACAAGATACGTCTACGGAACAATGTAATTTACTGGTGCACTGAGAAACAATCAACAGTCGTAGGACAGTCTGCCACTGAGTACCAATTTACGAGTAGAACAGCAGTAAATAGGCCAAAATCTTCCTCGCGTGAGACATTTAGCCTGTAGGGCTCATTACATCAAATGACTCGCACTGAGGGAATTACCAAACGTTTTGACGTCATTGCTATAATTTATAATGGGCGTAATACAACTGACGCACAAAATGCACAAACCTGTTTATGCACTGGTCCGTTTCGTGCAACTATACACGTAAAAGAGATACGAAAGATAAAAACCGGTGATATACGTAACTCAGAAGTCATTTGTGTTTGGATATTAATTTATTTTGCATATGTTCTGCTGTGCTTTTTGACTTCACCAGGAAAAAAAACACTCGTAAACAACAAAGGTGACATGGCGTTACTTTAATTTAAATGTTTGTGTTAAAGGAAGACCTATTTATGTAATGTTTGTTAATAGTTTTCGTGTAATGACATTCATACATAATCTAAAGTAGAGTTTAAAACACACATCGCCTAGTCGAAGAATAATTACCGAGTTGTATACATACACTTAGGTTACAGTCCAAGCTTTGTTGTACGAGCGGTAATTTTAATTAAATAAATAGTCCTATCAATGAGCGTACTAGGTAAGAATATGCATCCCTCGAAAATTGTCTCTTGTTATTTTGTATTGTCATTGAGTAAACACATGCGAATCGTTTAATTTTATACAGGAAGTACAGTGCTGTTTGACATATGGCAGACCTACTATGCAACACGTTAGTGTGCTCTCAATCGAAGCAAGACTGGAATCCTTCAAAACCGGACAGTCCAGACGAAAACCATTATCGAATCTTGTTGTACGTACCCTTGCTCATGCTTTCCGCGCGCGCCTTACAGGACTTTAATTATTGCGAAGTAGACGTCTCGTTGCTTCTGGGCATTCGTTGAGTTGGCTTGATTGATGTCTCTCGTCGCTTACATCCATCACTGCTGGCATAGGCGGCGTGCGCATTCTGTCATTAAACCTGCGAGGAAGTTGCATGTGGCTCGTTTCTCTCCCTATCTCTGTTACACTCTTATATCTCTGTGTATTATTATATCCGATACTCCTTTTTATCTTTTACCTTTCTATATTTTTTCCTCTCTCATCCCTAATTATCTGTCCCACTCTCTCTTCCCTCTTCCACTCTCTTACTTCCTGTCTCTGTTCTTGTATAATTATTCCTCCTACTCTCCTTCCCTTCTACAGTACTTGTCACAAAATTGTTCCTTGTACGAGAAGACGCGAAGAGATGTCCGAGGTCAAAATTATTATATTATGTCCATTGTTCACGAAGACAAATACCTTTAACGCATTGCTTTGCACAACCAAGTGCACAGTACATCTTCATAATTTATGTTCATATTTATGTAACATAATGAAACTAAAATGTATTTAAAGATCGTCTTGGTAGTCTGAGACAGACATACTCCACCACGTTTCCAAACCTTTGCCATCAATATTTCTAACTTTACCAGGGTGCCACGTTTAACCCCAAGTCAAAAATAATAAAACTCGAAAGACCATCCAAACTGGGTTATTTGTCGAGATTAATAAGCTGCAAACTTCGTTAGTGAAGATAACGTGTACTACCTACCAAAGGCGCTGTTTTATCAGCTTGACTAGCGACTGTCACCATTATTACCATTTCTCCGTCAAACGGAATCTGTCTGTGACTTGACAGCGTCTAAATGAGGAATCTTTAAGAATCTGCTCCTCAGTGGATCACGATTAATGATAACCTAGAAATACTGAAACATAAAAGGATTCTCGAGAAATTTTAATACCTCTTAATTATTTGTAAAATGCCACTTTTGTCTTTTGCATTTCAGATTTTATGTCTGAATATAAATTTAATAAGGTTTAACAGCGTTCTAGAAATTTCACTTTAAATACGTTTTTAAGTATCATTAAAATAAGTGCACTGGAAGTAATTTATTTAACATTGTAGGCAGGAGTCTAAAACACCGTGGCCAAGAGGAAACTTAAATGAAACAAAAACGTTTAAGGTAGTTATATACTGAATCACATGAAAGACACCAGAAAACTTTAAATGGAACTGGATTCCGGAAAAGTAATTTTGTATAATTTAATTGCATTTAAATTTGTGGCGTATATATGTAATATAAATCAGTAATTATAAAAAACAAACATATACATTTCATTGTTGACGATGTGATGAGACAATGCACGTAGGATGGTTGGAACAAGCACTGCAGAATTTTTAATGTCACATGCCTATTTCTTATGCAACCTGTGCTACGCGCGTGTTCTCCAGGAGATGATCACTCAAGAGGCCCTATCAGTGGTTTCAGGCGCATGTAGGCAAACCCGCATTAACCCTATATAAATCAAGGCTAATTTTAGGTTGGCTATAGCAATAAGAGTATTACGCATATCAACGTTATTTTTGCAATATATCAAAGACACAGTCGTTCAACAAAACTGACTTTTGGACCTATTTTAAGGGCATTGGTCCCGTAAGAATATATATTTTTTAAAATATTTGTACCAATACTGTTCAACTTTTACGCATCAGATAACATAAAATTACCCTAAAAAAAGTTAGGCCATACAGTTTTGAATAATCACTAACTACAGTCACAAGATGGTCGTTGCGGTGCACCCAAAATTTAAAAAAAGTTACTTACTTTTTACTATCAAAATTACAGGGACTGAAAGTCAATATATCAATGCTTTTTATTAAGTGTTAGACAAAAGTTAATTGCGGAAAATTCATGAACAGCCACAGCTGAATATTATTAAACATCACTGAATTTAAAAACCACTAAAAATGTAGATAACAGTATCACTTTATAATCCCAAACGTGTATTGAGGTAGCTCATATAATTTAGTATCAATATTAATTATCTCGTTTCCGCACGATAATTTCACTGTTTTAATTTTGAATACACCACAACGGCAGTTGTGTGTAGTTGATGAGTGATTATGCAAAAACTAAGCGACGTGTTTTTTTTTTTTTTTTTTATTTGGGGAAATGACATGTTATCTGATGTGTAAAAGTTGAACAGTGTTCGGCACAAATACAAAATAATGCATTTTTACAGGACCAACGTCCTTAACTGAAGTATGGCAACTAAAATAATACTTTCCTTTCAATGCGGAAGCCAAATCGTAATGTACAACGGACAGAAAACTTTGTCAGTATATTTGTCAGATAATTGCACTTGTTGATGGGACAGGCTATATACGCTGGCATAAAGCAGCATGTTGGCCGGTAATTAACTATTTGTGGAGGCAGCGGCGGGCTGCTAGATGACCTTCAACCCCAGGTGTGACCTTCTCCTCTCGTTCCCGCTAACACTACTACTAGCCAGGGCGGCTGTTGACCCCTGACCTCCCACTATTTCTCCTGAGCAGATAGAGAGAGCTTCAGTCCAGCTAACAAAATACGGGATACATCACCCGCTACCTCGCCTGCCTCTTTTTTTTAATCAAGGTGATGTAGCGGTAGTTAACTGGACCCCACGAAACCCATTTTCATTTTCTCTAACGCAGGGCGATTCAATTACTTTTCAGACCAACTACGGAGGGAAAATTATGTTACTTGGGGGCTGGAGATCACGCATGCTGTTTACATTGTCTTACGTTTTTTTTTTTTTTATTCTGTTTTCTTTCACATGGCGAAGTAAATATTTTTGTTGCTGAAACATAATTCATAATAACTTTGTTTTGATTTTGTTTTCTGTGTGTAATATTTCCACAACTAAATGTTTCTTTGGCTACGCGTATATTTCGTGACGAGTAATTAAAAAACAAAGACGCGGTAGCATCAGAAACCGAACCCGGAACCCTTCCCGAGGAGGATCGCTCATTACCTTCCAACACCAACACTGAACGTTGGTGTAAGAGACATTCTAAGTGACATACGGCTCGTAACATTCTTGACATTCACGCGGATATAATTCAGCTAATTTTATGGCATTACGGTATTTTCGTTTTCTGTAGAAATGTATTTTCCTCGATTGTTTTTACCTGAAAGAAGCATCATTAAATACGCTTAAAAATACAGGATGTTGCAAAATTCCATGTCAATATTCTAGGGAAACAATCCTCACGTGTAGAAGAACAAAGTGTTATTATGAACATAGGTCCAAATACGCACAGTTTCTGCGCTACAGTTGGCAATACTTGAAGTATGGTTGATAGCGCGCGGGTAGGATCATGTTGCTGTGGGGCGTCATTACAGCAGTACATAACATGTTACTATTCCACACACTACGCCACTAACACACAGACAGTAGGAACAACTTTTCAAAATAATTTCATGTAAACGTCCTTCATTTAAAAGTCATTTTATAAATAAGTTCAGTGTTATTTATGAAGTACAATTAGCATTTAAATTAATTTTTTCCCTTATTGAAAGTACAACTACAAGGCTATTCCTTGCAATTTTTTCAAAAAAATACTTAGTATTTTATTACAAGGACAACCATTGTAGTTTTACAAGGAATTTCTTTGGCAATTGGTTTTCTAAAGATATTCTTTGGAAAAGTAAAAAATTTCTTACAGTGTAGGATGTTGTTTTTGCGGAAATGTTTTTATTTATCATTTTCGGACAGAATTCTTACCTGTATATGTTGTTTGTCATGTCTGTAATATCAATTTACACCAGAAATTTAATATGTTTATGTGAATAAAATGGTAATTAATGTGATTAGAATTACTGCAAAAAAAATATATTTTTCTTATGACTGTTCATAAGGAACAAACACGCCATAAAGTTATTACTTTTATTGGTGGTTGACTCTGTCATATGCAAATTGCTTACAACTGCACTGCCCTTTCCAATATTTACTTTGTGATGTTAATGAACACGATGTTTCCTCTGGAGACGAGATCGCCAGAGATAAGCCAAGTAGTGAACAACCGCATGCAAGCAATTAGTTCGGTTCACATTCATAATGCGTTCACTTTTCAAAATAGTCGAGTTGTAATTTTACTCCACCTGGGCAAAACTTCTCGTAAACACTTTTTGCACATACGGAGTGAGGTGAAGAGGTATGAGAGTCTTATAATCACGGGTCCTACTTGGGCTATTTAGAATACAATTTTTAATTCTTAAATTGAGCAAGTATCGTAAAACCGTCACAGATAATTGTCGAAAATTGTTTTACTATATAGCTTAATTTTTTAAACCAAATAATGGTATAGTTTTTGGCAAGATTCGATAACTAGTCAAAGCTGATTTTTTTCTTTGAAAAAATTTTGCTTCCACAGTAAAAACATATTTCAACCAAAATGTGTGGCGGTTTTACGATATCTGCTCCATTTAAGAATATATAATTAATATTCGAAGAAAACGTAAATAGGGACCCGTGAACTCAAGGAGGTATTTTCCTTGATTTATTAATCTTATGTTTGCTTAGTTTAAACTAATTTTTATGTCTTAATTTTGAAATTCAGAGCCAGTAGTGTCATTAAGAATTACTTAATATAATATTTTAAGCTTAAAAGAGCTCTATTTATATTTAATGATGTGTGACTGAAATCAGTACAGTAAATAATTAGTTTTACTCCAATTACGATTACACAGATCCAAACAGTAAACATATGTAAACAAATACGATCTTAAAATAACACTCAACACATTCTCTATTTCCTGCTTAGCTTTCTTTATAAATAATTCAGGAGGAGTGATTGACAATTTTATTGTAAGTTTTTGAGCCGTAACATTTATTCAGATTGTATTATCAAAATTTTCTCTCCCACAAATCGTAGGATATATTCTTGTTAAACGGTTTGACATAAATAATAACGGAATCTATAATTAAATTGTCATGAAGAATCATTGCAATAGAATTTTGTGTTAATTTTCAAGAATTCTCTTGCAATGGTTCTGCATGACAAATTAACGAAAGATTCCATTATTATTTATGTCCAGCAGTTAAACAAGAATATATCCCATGCTTTGTCTAAGAGAAAATTTTGATAATACAATTTTAATGAACGTTATATCTAAAAAACTGAAAATGCAATAAAATTGTCTAATACTCCCCCTTGAGGAAGCTTAAGAGTGCGTGGTAGATAAATAAACGCTGAAAACGTCAATTGATTCCTAAGCTTATTTGAAGTCAATATGGATAAAATACTCAATCACAATCCTAGATGATAGTATTTGCCAACTTTATGAGGAAATATTTATCCAAAATTACTAATTCGTTACGCGTGATCTATTGCGCCGCAGTTAAAATGCGCGAGGTTTCGGCGTCAGAGATTGTGCTTCAGAAGTTCGTAACACTGGAAACAACTACGTTTAAAACGTTGCTGTTATTGTTTAATTTCCTCAAATTGGCTTCAAGAAACGTACAGTTGTATATTAATGCTTTTCGCGTTGAATTATGTACCACGCCCTCTTAAGGAATCTTCGCCTGTTTCACTTATTTCAAACAATTGCAAATAACTCAAATATTTTTAACCAAATATTTTGAAAAATTTTTAGGCTGTTTACTGTCACACAATACACAATTTTTCCAGAGATTTTTTAAAATTAATGTACCGTTTCCTAGAAAAAAATTATTTTCCTTCATTTTGTCTTATTTAGACAACAACATATGTTATATTTC
>PNEQ01130062.1:0-12824 GCA_003012365.1 Medauroidea extradentata | reverse complement strand
CTCCCCTCCATACCATGATGTCATCCTGTACCACCTTCCCCTCCTCGCCGAGTCAGCACATACATGGGTCGCAGTATGGCGCCATACTAACCTTTATACTTCCCCCACACTCCCCCATTACATTAGACGTCACATTCCTGAGATGTGACATCATATTGGTGTTGCAGCATGGCGCAACTCTATAGGTAATTTTCAGTATCATTCTCGTGAGCACATTTCCCCATAGCTAACCTCTAGGTCGGGCTGCAAGTAGTTACTGATCGTCTCCTAGGTGGTGTTGATTATTAGGACTTTGGTGCTGAGTCTTTCCACCGGGAGAGCTAGTAGCTACACCAATCTTCTTGGTTCCAGTGTCATCAGTTAGATAGCGTTAGTGTTGTAAGTACTAATTGTTCAGTCCGTCTCCATTTCCAAGTATCATCGTTAGGGGCGTTACCCCACCTAACCTAACCTATCTTAACCTGACCTGTCCTTCTAACAAGTCACATTTCTAGCTTTGTCTCTGTTCTTCCTTTAAGCAAACACTTATTTTCCATTGTATGTCTGTCTTGTATTGCTTTTGTAAACTCGTGTACTGCTTTTAAGTATTTTTATCACTCCCTCCACACCTCTGATCACTCTCCCTCCACAATGCTTCTCTCTCTTTCCCCACCTTCCATTCTCTCCACCATCCTCTCTCTCTCTCTCTCCCTCTCACACCACCCTCCTCTCCATCCACCCTCCTCTTCTCTCTCTTACTCAACCATCTTCATCTCTCTCCACCCTCCTCTCTCTCTCCACCTCCTTCGTTCTCCCTCACAGACATCCCATTTTGCTGTTTAGATTTCTGAGTTAAGCCTCCAAAGCTTTTTTTTTTTTTTCGTTTTTTTAATATTATGTTTTTTTTTTTATTTCTTTTAAGTTGAACTTTTAGTATGTGGTTTCTAGTGTCGCACGGTACCTACTGATACTTTAGTTTAAGTAATTTTCTTGTATGTAGATAATTGTATACAGTATGTTATTTCCTTGATTTTTTTTACCTGTATCTAACCTGACCTAACTTAACCTAACCTAACATGTCCTTCTAACAAGTCACATGCCTAACCTTGTCTCTGTTCTTCCTTTAACCTAACACTTGTTTTCCCTTGTATGTATGTCTTATACTACTTTTTTATTGTGTGTATTGCCTTTTAACATTTTTTATATCACATTTTTTTTTTTTTTGCTTTATGATTTACATGTGCTCTCTATCTCTCTCTTCACCTTCCCCTTCTAACTCTTTCCAAACTCCTCTCTCCCCCTCCCCTCCGCCTCATCCCCTCTTTCTCTCTCTCACACCACTAACCTCTCTCTCGATCCTCTCTCATCTCTCCCTCCCCTCCGCCTCTCACCGCCTTTCTCTCTCACACACCACTAACCTCACGCTCGATCCACTCTCATCTCTCCCTCCCTTTCCTCATCTCTCTCCCTCTCGGATTTTACATGTCGGTTTTCTGTGTTAGGCTTTAAATGACTTTTTTTCTTTTAATTATATGGCTTTAAGATATTTTTTATGTATACTGACCTGTTGGTGTGTGATTTCTAGTGTCCCAGAGTAACTTTAAGTGCTTTTTTATTTTCTTGTACATAGATGATTGCGTTCAATATGCAATTTATTTGATTTTTCGACTGTAACTAGAACTTTGAAATACTATTCGTGATAAACTTCTTCTGAATTTTATTTTTTTTTCAGAATCTAAAATATCTGAGGTTTTTCAATAGCAGTAGCACCGCAGGCACCGCAGTTAGCACAGCAAGCACCGCAGTTAGCACCGCAGGCACCGCAGTTAGCACCGCAGGCACCTCAGTTAGCACCGCAGTTAGCACTACAGGCACCTTACAAGACTTTACATTACCCATACGAAACTACACCATCTACACAAATATCACTAGTGTTGTGTATGGCTCCATGTGTTCTCCACATATTCCACGCACCCTTCAAACATGTCCCCACACATGCGCTCACGCCCTCCACACATATCCCCATAACCCTCCACACATCATACTACAGGCACCTCACATAAACACGCCTGCACCTCACTGCACCTCACATAAACACGCCTGCACCTCACTGCACCTCACATAAAACCGCATGCACCTCACATAAAACTACATGCACCTCACAAACACACCTGCACCTCACTGCACCTCACATAAACATGCCTGCACCTCACTGCTCCGCACACAAATACGCCCACTCCGGATATAACTACCCCTGCTCCGCACACAAATACACCTGCTCCGCACATAAAAACGCCTGCTCCGCACATATTTCATATGCCATCACGGGTATCTGCATACTTCATACATGTTCCTACACATGTTTCCACACTCTCTACATTATCCCCACACCCTGCAAACATGTCCCCATACATGTTACCACACCCTCCACCGAAGGCATCGATTGGTCCTGGCTTCACATAATCACATTCCAGCAAGAATTTAAGGGCTCCGCAGTTATTACCTTTATTTTTACCTACTGTACCTATACTATGATGTTTCTATACGTACATATAAGTCAGGTATTCACATTGCTGTTATAAATCTCAGACTCGTAAGTCTTCACATTCCCACGGAATGCAGTTTCCTCATTGACGAACTCGAACTTTACTATCATACCAGACCCTACTACGATTTTAGGGCAGGTTGATGGTGTCCTGGAGCAGGATTGTCGAGAAGGTTCCAGTTATTACTCACATAGTTTTTCGGAGCTGGTCGTGCTACTTTGCCCTTACAGATATTCGGACGCCTAGCCAGATTGTCAAGATGAGTGAACTATGCGCTGCAGTAGTTGCACTTCAGCAGATTTATTTCCATATTATGCTCACAATCTGGCTCATTTCGACGGGCATTGCGAGATTAAGCGAACTGCTTCTTGCGATACTTATAGCAGATAGTCACTTCTCTCTTGACGTTGCCATTACAGGTACGTAAGACGTAAGTGCTTAATCAACTTGTCTTTGCGAGTGATTGTTACACCACACCGCTCACAGATTAGTCGCTCTTCACGACGTGTATTGAAGTCACAATTCTTCTAATCTCTCAGGGTGTTATTTCGCAAAGTAAAGACTTTGCCACAGAACTTACAGTAAATAATGTTAAACGAAGAATACGGTCATTCCAGTACGCTAGTTCGTTCTTCTACAAACCAGGCAAAATCTAACCTTTAATCACTGGTTGCTCTTTACCCTAACCTAAAAATCTTGATTTATACACTATTCACCAGCTAAAATAGCGCGATGGGCTCAACGTACCTCACTTAATAAGCACTCGAAGTAGGCTGTGCGTACAGAGCTAGTACTCGAACGACAAAGAAAACAGTAACTGAACGTGGACCCTCGTGCGACTGATTATTAACCCTCACTCTTTACTTATTTCGTACACTGTATGTTAATTTTGCTAGCATTCATAGCCTCTGACATAAACAGAGGTCTCATACAGTCATATGTATGTACACGTGTTAGGTCCTGTTTTTCACGAAATTTTTTTTAACGTACTGGGTGCGCACGGTACTGAATTACCGATTTATTTTTGCTAAAAATGGTAAAGAACTTGCCTTCCGAAAAATATACTAAACGTATTGTATAGAGCATCCTGTATGTGTTGTAGTCCGGATTAATTACGTTATATAGTTAAAAAATATACCTATAATACGCCTATAAAAGTTGTTTTCTTAGTAACTGAACAAATATTTCTTGGTCAGGTCTTTATTCGATAGCGACCTCTGTAATATTTCGCCGTGATGATAAATAAATCATCGAACTGTTATAAGTTCTCTTGATACTCACGAGCCGGTAGGTATTAGTTTGAATACTGGTACATGCAAAGAACGCGAGAGGGATAGTTCTGAAACAGTAACACGACTCGACATCTTTTATTGTTAGCTTTAGGCTTCCCGATAGTAAATTTTATTTTTCAGAACCCAATAACAGCAAGGTTTAATTTACAGTGACAGGAGAAAGAACTCGGGCGGTAGTATGCATGGTTCGCCAAGATGCTAACATGTATTTACATGGTGAGAATCGACAAACATTACAGTAGAGGGGTGGATACTCGGAACCAAAAGTATAGTTTTAATTTATAGTCAGTACAAGGGATTAAAGTTGGTGGTATTTGTACTGGCCGCCTGTGACACACACGACTTTCCCGTCAGCTTTATTCTAGCCGCGTCACAAACTAGCAGAACATTAATCAAGTATTTTACTGGTTTAAAGAACAATGCTAAAGCATAAGGAAATGCGAGGCCAGTATTTACATTGCGGGCATTGACCTTTTGCACAACTCCTTATCACAGTAGGCACGGTAGGTAGTAAAGAATTAATCTCGGATATAATAGTAAATGCATTAGTTTCGAACTAAGGACTGTATGCTAGCGCGTCACATACACCTGTAATAGTTATCGCTTTTTGTAATAGTGTATAAAATAATCCTACAGTAGCGGATATTCGTGCATAGCTGAACTTTTATGAAAAAATAGTACTTTTAATGTAAATTATTTTTGTGCGAGCTGTATATAATAAAAAAAAAAACATGCGTCTAATTACACCTGTATCGTAAATGTATACTAGGCCTATTAATGGCAGTATATATGTCTGTAACAAAATTGCCAACTTATTAATACTTTCCTAGCTGAAAATATAAGTCTCGGGCGGTTTAGACAGGCCGTATATGCGAAACAGTTACGTTTAATTACGGCTGACATATATTTATCGGACTCAAGTAATATTAATGTTTGCCTTAGATTAAGGACTAACTTTTTCATACTTAGAATAAACATTTTCAACAGCCTGCGCGCCACTTCCTTATACCTTCATGGCTTTAAGCTTAATAAGAGCAATTAACGCATCTTTCACAAGTTTTGCAGAAAAAAAAAACATTTTTTAATTGGTAATTTAGATGTATCGAACCAAGTACCGTACGTCTTTACCTGCGTTATGCTCCGTCTCGGCTTGTTTGCTTTGTTTTACTACGTTTTATTACCGCATGTTAACAAGTATAAAGAGAAAATATATATATTTTAATTAATTTTTTGTAATCAGAGAAATTGAATTTCGGACACTATGTCGCCTCAAAGGTGATCCGCATTTAAAACCGCCCATTTAAATAATGTACGGGCGATAAAAAGTCGAAATTTACACAAAATCGGATATTTAACATTTATATAAAAAGATAATAAATTAAATTAAATACTCAAAAACATACTCTGACTCTTAATTACATCGTTGTCGCTCGTTACTTAACCTTAGAAAAACATATTGGGTTCTAGAAACATTGTATCAGCACTTTCTTCTGTATGCTGTTACTTAGTGTGTTGTTGCACTGAAAAGCAGTAGTATATTATGGGAGAGTTTTGGGACAAGGACTCCGATGACCTTGTCATCGGCTACAAGTCACTTTAAAATAAAAATGTAGAAATTTTTGGGGAATTTAGGAAAATTTTGGAATTTTTAGAAATTTTGGAATTTTGGGAATTTTGGAAATTTTTGAATTTTTTTAAATTTTGGAATGGATGGTGGTCGGTGACGTCATCCATGATGGCGGCCGGTTACGTCATCCAAGATGGCTGCTGGTGACATCATCATCGAATCCTACAATCCTATCCCCCATCCCCTTGTGCCAGAACCAGGGCCGTAGAAGAACAGGTCTGGACACTCGCCTGTATATTTGACCCCCTTGTTGTTTGGCTGTAGCTCACCAAGTTACCGAGAATATTGTGTTTTATTGGCGCTGATGTTACGGCGGTCGGACTAAACTCCGCCCACTTCCTTTTCGCTAAGATAAACAATTTATCAAAACATATTTTTTATCAAGTTATGAAATACCTTCTTTGCTCACAACTTTAAGAAAAGAAAAGCAATCTTTATTTACTTTATACATTTAACAATGGAAAAAGTGGGCAGAGTTTGAGTCCGACCGCCCGGAAAATAGCGCCAAAAAGTACGACATTCTCGGTAACTTGACGAACCACAGCCAAACAACAAGGGGGTCAAGCAAAATACATTGTTAGATAGGCGAGTGTCCAAACCTGTATTTCTACGACAGTAGCCAGAACATACCAAAATATACTACTGCTTTTCAGTGCAACAACACACTAAGTAACAACATACAGAAGAAAGTGCTGATACAATGTTTCTAGAACCCAATATGTTTTTCTAAGGTTAAGTAACGAGCGACAACGATGTAATTAAGAGTCAGAGTATGTTTTTGAGTATTTAATTTAATTTATTATCTTTTTATATAAATGTTAAATATCCGATTTTGTGTAAATTTCGACTTTTTATCGCCCGTACATTATTTAAATGGGCGGTTTTAAATGCGGATCACCTTTGAGGCGACATAGTGTCCGAAATTCAATTTCTTTGATTACAAAAAATTAATTAAAAAATATATATTTTCTCTTTATACTTGTTAACATGCGGTAATAAAACGTAGTAAAACAAAGCAAACAAGCCGAGACGGAGCATAACGCAGGTAAAGACGTACGGTACTTGGTTCGATACATCTAAATTACCAATTAAAAAATGTTTTTTTTCTGCATAACTTGTGAAAGATGCGTTAATTGCTCTTATTAAGCTTAAAGCCATGAAGGTAAAAGGAAGTGGCGCGCAGGCTGTTGAAAATGTTTATTCTAAGTATGGAAAAGTTAGTCCTTAATCTAAGGCAAACATTAATATTACTTGAGTCCGATAAATATATGTCAGCCGTAATTAAACGTAACTGTTTCGCATATACGGCCTGTCTAAACCGCCCGAGACTTATATTTTCAGCTAGGAAAGTATTAATAAGTTGGCAATTTTGTTACAGACATATATACTGCCATTAATAGTATTCATTTACGATACAGGTGTAATTAAACGAATGTTTTTTTTTATTATATACAGCTCGCACAAAAATAATTTACATTAAAAGTACTATTTTTGCATAAAAGTTCAGCTATGCACGAATATCAGCTACTGTAGGATTATTTTATACACTATTACAAAAAGCGATAACTATTACAGGTGTATGTGACGCGCTAGCATACAGTCCTTAGTTCGAAACTAATGCATTTACTATTATATCCGAGATTAATTCTTTACTACCTACCGTGCCTACTGTGATAAGGAGTTGTGCAAAAGGTCAATGCCCGCAATGTAAATACTGGCCTCGCATTTCCTTATGCTTTAGCATTGTTCTTTAAACCAGTAAAATACTTGATTAATGTTCTGCTAGTTTGTGACGCGGCTAGAATAAAGCTGACGGGAAAGTCGTGTGTGTCACAGGCGGCCAGTACAAATACCACCAACTTTAATCCCTTGTACTGACTATAAATTAAAACTATACTTTTGGTTCCGAGTATCCACCCCTCTACTGTAATGTTTGTCGATTCTCACCATGTAAATACATGTTAGCATCTTGGCGAACCATGCATACTACCGCCCGAGTTCTTTCTCCTGTCACTGTAAATTAAACCTTGCTGTTATTGGGTTCTGAAAAATAAAATTTACTATCGGGAAGCCTAAAGCTAACAATAAAAGATGTCGAGTCGTGTTACTGTTTCAGAACTATCCCTCTCGCGTTCTTTGCATGTACCAGTATTCAAACTAATACCTACCGGCTCGTGAGTATCAAGAGAACTTATAACAGTTCGATGATTTATTTATCATCACGGCGAAATATTACAGAGGTCGCTATCGAATAAAGACCTGACCAAGAAATATTTGTTCAGTTACTAAGAAAACAACTTTTATAGGCGTATTATAGGTATATTTTTTAACTATATAACGTAATTAATCCGGACTACAACACATACAGGATGCTCTATACAATACGTTTAGTATATTTTTCGGAAGGCAAGTTCTTTACCATTTTTAGCAAAAATAAATCGGTAATTCAGTACCGTGCGCACCCAGTACGTTAAAAAAAATTTCGTGAAAAACAGGACCTAACACGTGTACATACATATGACTGTATGAGACCTCTGTTTATGTCAGAGGCTATGAATGCTAGCAAAATTAACATACAGTGTACGAAATAAGTAAAGAGTGAGGGTTAATAATCAGTCGCACGAGGGTCCACGTTCAGTTACTGTTTTCTTTGTCGTTCGAGTACTAGCTCTGTACGCACAGCCTACTTCGAGTGCTTATTAAGTGAGGTACGTTGAGCCCATCGCGCTATTTTAGCTGGTGAATAGTGTATAAATCAAGATTTTTAGGTTAGGGTAAAGAGCAACCAGTGATTAAAGGTTAGATTTTGCCTGGTTTGTAGAAGAACGAACTAGCGTACTGGAATGACCGTATTCTTCGTTTAACATTATTTACTGTAAGTTCTGTGGCAAAGTCTTTACTTTGCGAAATAACACCCTGAGAGATTAGAAGAATTGTGACTTCAATACACGTCGTGAAGAGCGACTAATCTGTGAGCGGTGTGGTGTAACAATCACTCGCAAAGACAAGTTGATTAAGCACTTACGTCTTACGTACCTGTAATGGCAACGTCAAGAGAGAAGTGACTATCTGCTATAAGTATCGCAAGAAGCAGTTCGCTTAATCTCGCAATGCCCGTCGAAATGAGCCAGATTGTGAGCATAATATGGAAATAAATCTGCTGAAGTGCAACTACTGCAGCGCATAGTTCACTCATCTTGACAATCTGGCTAGGCGTCCGAATATCTGTAAGGGCAAAGTAGCACGACCAGCTCCGAAAAACTATGTGAGTAATAACTGGAACCTTCTCGACAATCCTGCTCCAGGACACCATCAACCTGCCCTAAAATCGTAGTAGGGTCTGGTATGATAGTAAAGTTCGAGTTCGTCAATGAGGAAACTGCATTCCGTGGGAATGTGAAGACTTACGAGTCTGAGATTTATAACAGCAATGTGAATACCTGACTTATATGTACGTATAGAAACATCATAGTATACAGTAGGTAAAAATAAAGGTAATAACTGCGGAGCCCTTAAATTCTTGCTGGAATGTGATTATGTGAAGCCAGGACCAATCGATGCCTTCGGTGGAGGGTGTGGTAACATGTATGGGGACATGTTTGCAGGGTGTGGGGATAATGTAGAGAGTGTGGAAACATGTGTAGGAACATGTATGAAGTATGCAGATACCCGTGATGGCATATGAAATATGTGCGGAGCAGGCGTTTTTATGTGCGGAGCAAGTGTATTTGTGTGCGGAGCAGGGGTAGTTATATCCGGAGTGGGCGTATTTGTGTGCGGAGCAGTGAGGTGCAGGCATGTTTATGTGAGGTGCAGTGAGGTGCAGGTGTGTTTGTGAGGTGCATGTAGTTTTATGTGAGGTGCATGCTGTTTTATGTGAGGTGCAGTGAGGTGCAGGCGTGTTTATGTGAGGTGCAGTGAGGTGCAGGCGTGTTTATGTGAGGTGCCTGTAGTATGATGTGTGGAGAGTTATGGGGACATGTGTGGAGGGCGTGAGAACATGTGTGGGGACATGTTTGAAGGGTGCGTTGAGCATGTGGAGAGTACATGGAGCTATGCACAACACTAGTGATATTTGTGTAGAGGGTGTAGTTTCGTATGGGTAATGTACAGTCTTGTAAGGTGCCTGTAGTGCTAACTGCGGTGCTTGCGGTGCTAACTGTGGTGCCTGCGGTGCTAACTGCAGTGCCTGCGGTGCTAACTGCGGTGCCTGCGGTGCTAACTGCGGTGCCTGCGGTGCTATGTGCGGTGCCTGCGGTGCTTTGTGCGGTGCCTGCGGTGCTTTGTGCGGTGCCTGCGGTGCTAACTGCGGTGCCTGCGGTGCTTTGTGCGGTGCCTGCGGTGCTTTGTGCGGTGCCTGCGGTGCTTTGTGCGGAGCCTGTAATGATATGTGCGGTGCCTGCGGTTCTATGTTAGATACCTACATAGTCTTGTGAAGAGTGTTACATAGGTATGTGGGGGGATGGTTGTTAAGAGTGTAGAGGCACGGACGGAGGGTGTGAGAACATGTGTGGGGACATGTTTGAAGGGTGTGGGGACATGTGGTGAGTGCGAGGAGTCATTCACAACATTAATGATATTTTTGTATGTGCGAGTTTGTGGTGATGTGTGCGGAGCCTGCAGTGCTTTGTTAGGTGCCTGCAGTGCTATGTTAGATGATTAAATATACGTGTGAAGAGCACGCATAGTTGTGTAAGGAGTGTACATAGGTGTGTGAGGGGACGGTTGTGAAGAGTGTAGAGACATGGGCGAGGGTGTGGGAACATGTTTAAAGGGTGTGGAGAAATCATGTGTTTGCGAGGAGTCATTCACGTCATTAGTGATATTTTTGTAGAGGGCGTATTTCTGTATGGGGAATGCATAGTCTTGTGTGGAGCCTGTGGTACTATGTACGAGTTTGTGGAGATGTGTGCGGAGCCTGCAGTGCTTTCTGATGTGTCTGCAGTGCTATGTTAGATGTTTACATAGACGTGTGAAGAGTATGTTTAGTTGTGTAAGGAGTGTACATAGGTGTGTAAGGGAATGTTTGTGAAGAGTGTAGAGACATGGGCGGAGGGTGTGGGAACATGTGTGTGGATATGTTTGAAGGGTGTGTGTAAAGATATACGCGTACAGGTGCTGTGAGAATGTATGTAAAAAGGCAAAATGGACTCCAAAAATGTGTGATAAAAAAGAAAATTTACTTTGAGGACTACATCAGGGTTTTGAACAGAGAGAAGGTTGTGTGAGTAACTGTATATAAAATCTGATTATGGAAGAAGCAACTATATCCCGAATGTAGCAACAAAACTGGCGCTTAATAGACTAGATGACACGTGATGTATGTTCGAAGATGGAGTGAACCCTCTACCAAATAATACTCTGGCTAATGGTAAGTCGTGTTCATTATATCCCTCCCGGCAGTGTCATACATCCTGACTACACTGAGAAAAGCCGCACAATAAGCTTAAACGATATTATCTGACAAAGTTTAGTGCCTAAAGTAACGCCCATACTGCTAAAAGACTACAATGAAGAGAGGCTTGTTACACTACTAGCAGCTACAAGAATTAGCAGTGACGAGAAGGTTAGCGAAGAAATAAAGATACTCCCTAAGATTACATCGGGAAACTGGTTAAGGAACTTCACTGCATCGCTGAGGATAGTTACAGACATACAGTAGACCTGATGTCTCACAACAGCTCAAGAATGTTATCTGTACAATAGTTCTGACACCTATTGAAAAACCTCAGATATTTTAGATTCAGAAAAAAAAATAAAATTCAGTAGAAGGTTAACACGAATAGTATTTCAAAGTTCTAGTTACAGTCGAAAAATCAAATAAATAGCATATTGAACGCAATGATCTATGTACAAGAAAATACCAAAGTACTAAAAGTTACTCTGGGACACTAGTAATCACACACCAATAGGTCAGTATACAAGAAAAATATCTTAAAGCCATATATTTAAACGAAAAAACAGTCTTTTAAAGCCTAACACAGAAAACCGACATGTAAAATCCGAGAGGGAGAGTGATGAGGAAAGGGAGGGAGAGATGAGAGTGGATCGAGAGAGAGGTTAGTGGTGTGAGAGATAGAAAGGTGGTGAGAGGCAGAGGGGAGGGAGAGAGAGGAGTTTGGAAAGAGTTAGAAGGGGAAGGTGAAGTGAGAGATAGAGAGCACATGTAAATCATAAAGCAAAAAAAAAAAAAATGTAATATAAAAAATGTTAAAAGGCAATACACACAATAAAAAAGTAGTATAAGACATACATACAAGGGAAAACAAGTGTTAGGTTAAAGGAAGAACAGAGACAAGGTTAGACATGTGACTTGTTAGAAGGACATGTTAGGTTAGGTAAAGTTAGGTCAGGTTAGATACAGGTAAAAAAAATCAAGGAAATAACATACTGTACACAAACATCTACATACAAGAAAATTACTTAAACTAAAGTATCAGTAGGTACCGTGCGACACTAGAAACCACATACTAAAAGTTCAACTTAAAAGAAATTAAAAAAAAACATAATATTAAAAAAACGAAAAAAAAAAAAGCTTTGGAGGCTTAACTCAGAAATCTAAACAGCAAAATGGGATGTCTGTGAGGGAGAACGAAGGAGGTGGAGAGAGAGAGGAGGGTGGAGAGAGATGAAGATGGTTGAGTAAGAGAGAGAAGAGGAGGGTGGATGGAGAGGAGGGTGGTGTGAGAGGGAGAGAGAGAGAGAGAGGATGGTGGAGAGAATGGAAGGTGGGGAAATAGAGAGAAGCATTGTGGAGGGAGAGTGATCAGAGGTGTGGAGGGAGTGATAAAAATACTTAAAAGCAGTACACGAGTTTAAAAAAGCAATACAAGACAGACATACAAGGGAAAATAAGTATTTGCTTAAAGGAAGAACAGAGACAAAGCTAGAAATGTGACTTGTTAGAAGGACAGGTAAGGTTAAGATAGGTTAGGTTAGGTGGGGTAACGCCCCTAACGATGATACTTGGAAATGGAGACGGACTGAACAATTAGTACTTACAACACTAACGCTATCTAACTGATGACACTGGAACCAAGAAGATTGGTGTAGCTACTAGCTCTCCCGGTGGAAAGACTCAGCACCAAAGTCCTAATAATCAACACCACCTAGGAGACGATCAGTAACTACTTGCAGCCCGACCTAGAGGTTAGCTATGGGGAAATGTGCTCACGAGAATGATACTGAAAATTACCTATAGAGTTGCGCCATGCTGCAACACCAATATGATGTCACATCTCAGGAATGTGACGTCTAATGTAATGGGGGAGTGTGGGGGAAGTATAAAGGTTAGTATGGCGCCATACTGCGACCCATGTATGTGCTGACTCGGCGAGGAGGGGAAGGTGGTACAGGATGACATCATGGTATGGAGGGGAG
>PNEQ01130061.1:0-14225 GCA_003012365.1 Medauroidea extradentata | reverse complement strand
TAAAGTAGGGCATTATTAATTTTAATAAACTATGTGAAAAATAAAGATACACCCAAATAGTCTGCAAGATGAAAGAAATGAAATAAATAACTACTTAGCCCTACAAAACCTGACAAATAATATTGACCACTCACAACCACTGAAAGTTCCAACATTTTAAATATTCTGACTATTGTCCACGATTTCAGCAGGCCCTAATGTTCCACAGCAGCTTTGCCTAGATGAAATAGGTACTAAAGGTATTGTTTTAATATCACATACATGCACACATATTATTTTTGTATTTGTCCTTTTTAAAAATTCGGTTTTGCTACCCTCCCATAGCAAGCAACAGTACACGAGCCATCGTCTCAACTATTCAACAGATCGTCTACATTTATACAGACAAACAAGGCTCCATGAACATTATTTGGTCTGAGACTTATCAAACACCGCCGAATCCATGATTTATATAGGTTATTTTCTGACTATTTAAAGAAAATAAATCGCCCGCCCATTCAAACGCAGCAGTCTGTCGCGATTGTTTGTACTTTGACAGCTGATTCTACCCATGATTCAATGTGCGAATGCTCCGGGCCAAGCCGTCTATTGAGAGTTGCACTCGCTGGGTGCGCAGCGGGAGCAGTTTTTGCCGCACCTGTGATTGTGTAAACAAAAGAAAATTTTTTCTGAGGGGGAAATTACGCAATTATATGACTGTCCGGAACTTTAAAAATGCAAATAAGTGTATGCGATGCAAACATACTGTGATTATTTTAATAACTGTGTTCGTTATTGAAACTATAGTAAGGTTAGTAGAACCTAGTCGTCCGCACATCTATTTACCGATTGATCAAGAAGAAAAATTGTAGTAAAGTAACATCTCAAATTTCGTAGGATTAAATTTTGGCCGCTTTGGAGTACATAGGGTTAAAGTATTTCGTGTTTCAAGTAATTTGTTGCCACAAATGTTTTGCACTGTAAATGTGGCGTGTTCCAGTTGTTGGAGCACTCGTTGCGGGCAATCACGTGTGTATTGCATATTTTCAGTTTTCGGAGCAGTCAATTGGAATACGCCATTAGTTCTTCCTCTTACACCATAAAATTGTAGTTTTTGAAGAAGCAGCTCGTGACTGACACAGGGCTTTGGTAAGGTCACATAAAATTCCGACTGATGGTAGTTTTAGTTATGTATTGTAAATATGTATATACGTATATAATTTAATGACGAGTCCTATACTACTTGTACAATTTGTGTATATATTGTAGTCGACATGACAATAAAGAATTTAATTTAATTGAATAGACACTAACGGTAATTCACATCTGTATAATTTAAATGCACTACACTAGACTGCACCCACTCAGACTGCACCGGCCAGAGTGTTTGCGGAGAATGAAACGCGTCGTTGTTTACAAACATTTTCATGAGTATACACGTGACGAGGCCGGCCTTGAATGCGAATTTTAAAGCATTTGTTTTCGACCGATGGCAGTCCAGTGTTAAACGATTGTCGGGTTAGGTAAGTGCAGTGTGCGGTGTATTAAGATACAGGAATGGCAAGGGACCCTGCTTCAAACCAATTAGTGAATTATAAGAACAATTTGAAGGTTAGTATGGTTAGGTGATTATTGTATGGATTTCAATTTGTGAGGATCCGAGTTTGGTCCCCGGGCCAGCGAGCCCGATTTCAGGGTTTCATGGGGTTCCAAAACCAATTTATAACATTGTTAGGTAAGTGAAATAACTTTCGTTGTATGTGACCACAATTACGACTAAGTCGTGGGGATATAGAACTCGCCATTTTTTACATTAATATATTTATATAGCATTACACATAACTTAAAAAATTAAGTAAAACACAATTACAACAAAGCAAAGAGAAAAAGGAACTTTTTGCAGATATGGCACAGCACATCTAGACTGGTATCATCTTCAAAAAGAGTTAATTTTTCATTTTCAACATAGTTTGTTTGAAATGAAGTACGGATGGATGTATTATTCCACGTAATAGTCGTGTGATTACAGATACTGCATAATTTATTTTTCGGTTATGTGGTAGTGTAGGGGTCATGCTATCTCTCAGGGAACGGCAGATGCCTACAGGCTCCTATATTGAAAGTCTGGCTCTCAGAATTATATACCGTGCCATAGGGTTCATTTTCTACTCGGCATTGACTTAATTTTCCATACTAGTTAATCTGATGACAGATGCAAAGGTCACAGGCCCTTGTTTTCACGAATTCCAGAAGCTACTTAGCAGTTTCAAGGCAATTCAGGTGGTGTAGTGAAGTTTTTAGAAGCACAAATTTCTCATCACGCCTGAATTTCTTGGTATGCTGAAACAATCCATACAGTATATAGAGCCTTTCCTCATCGTTACTTGTAGGTAGGTTTGATTTTCTGTAATATCATGTGTTTGAAACACCAGTAACTTATTTCATAATGTTTCATACACTTTACTGTGTGAATTAAAAATTACTTATGTGATGCCTTCCTATGAGAGGAGAAGCTGCTTGACTCAGCACATCCACAGATTAATTATACCTGCCAATTTTTTTTTATCAGTGCATACATAGGCTTCAGATTACTTGTACTCTGTAGAATGTGAGGTGGCAGGTAGGGTTACTTAAACTAGATATTGGAATATTATTTTAAGATAACTTGCAAAATTTGCACAACTGCTCGAAACTAACCTTGTCCTCAGTCCTCTACAAATCCCCTCATTTAGTTAACTGCCCAACTCCCCTCACAGTCACCAGCTCCCCCGAAGGTACCGTAGTTTCCACTCCACTGTATTACAACTGCAGCATCGTAAATTTGCCTGTAACTTATGGTTTTTAACTTTTCAGTTTTTCCCCCCTTACTGTGATCAGAAGCTTTTATTGTTTGTACAACTGGAAAACAGTATGTAAGTTTAAATTAAAATTTCTTTATCATCTATAGAATACAATTTGAATAGTTTCCTAATGTTTATTAATTGCTCCTTTATGTTGATTTAGCCTAATATAATTGGTACAGATAGCTTAGGCCTACATTTTTTTGTAAACTACCTTATCCATTTAAGCTATACTCTGTCCACTCTTAAGGTTGCAGCAGAAGTTAAGATTGCTAACTAAATAAATCAAAGCAATTGAATTATATCTTGATTCCGCACATTGTGATTGAGCTGTTAACACAGTCACCTTGTATTTTTCAATATTTCAAATGAAATTTATGCTGTGCAAAAAGTTAATTACCATGCACTTGAATTAATTAGCTGCAACCTTAAAATGAATAGAGTATAGGGATGAACAAGGAAACCTTGAAAATTTTGGTAGTATTAATTTGAGTTTTGTGCAGCTACCATGAATATGTGTATGTTGTCCTAGAATTTTCTGTCGTAAGTAGTTATGTAAGAAGAATACAATAGTCTACATGTCTTTATATAGATTTGAGTGGTTTTGTATGTTTTCAAAACAAGGCCTTTATCTTTGACCTTGGTTACGAAGAAGACTTATCAGTGATAGTTAAGAATAACAAGTGAGATTGTTCTGTGAAAAGTGCACATTTAGCAAATAATTTTATCAAATAAGTTGTCTGACTTGTTTTATTACAGAGAAGATGTGTTCCCAGTGTGTGTAAATTTAAGTTTGTGCATTATCAGTAGTATGAGTCGTACAGATTCAAACAGTAGCTACGAAGTACGGAATGTGACTGTATGTGTTCATTGAGACCACACTATGATAATACCTAAATTTTGTTTTTAAGTAAGTTACATCTTAACATTGGAGGAGATTGGCTGGTATTAATAGCTGCGTTAAATGTGTTGCAGTGTGTTAGGAATGAAGAAACACTTAGAACTAGCACAGACTGTCATTGATACACCACTCATATTAGAAACACAGTTTTGGAGCTCTCTGACATGGCGTTAAACAGCATTTTCATATTGCCATTCCTCAAAATGTGATACAACTAAATAGATGCAAAACTTGAATAGCCTATCTTTGTATTGTACTTTACTGCAGATTTTTCATCACTGGGTTTTGTAAGACACCAGAGGTTGCCTTTATGCTGTTCAAAGTCTTAAGATCGAAGGAATAATAAAAGCCCTACATATTTTATACATGTTAGATATTTTATTAAAGTTATGTCCGCAGCTTATTTTTATACAGTATTTAATTTATATTACATATAGGTAATATTTGTTTCGTGCATGTTTCTTCAGTATTTAACACTTTGACGGCTACATTTGACTATGGTAGAATATACAAAATATTGGTAAACTGTAACATGCGACTTTAGTCGAACATCCACATAAATGACTGTGTAAACACTATGCATGATTTTCTCACTTGAAATAAATTGATAATAACCAGTTTAAAACAATTTTTTTTCTTCTCTATCTTGGCAAAATTAAAAATTCCTATCCTGTAGGGCAGTGGTTCCCAACCTTTATGAGGTTGCGGACCAGTTGGGTCAAAATTGATTAGAGCGTGGACCACCCCCAGCCGCTTAAAATTTCTCGACTTAATTTCTGCGGTAGCTTAGTACAATTTGTTAGTAAGTACATATTATTATTATTTTGTCATCATTAGATTAACTTACATAACACTAATAAGAAATAATTTTCACGTAGCTTCTTTCACAGGTAATATGTCTGGAAAATGTTACTTAAAAATAAAGTAGTAGTCATTAAAAATTAGTTGGCTGACATGTTAGCTCGCGGACCACTCACAAAGCTTTCGCGGACCACCTGTTGGGAACCACTGCTGTAGGGATAGTGCATTCAGTTCTATTCTTTATGATTTTGGTTATGTGTACCGGTGAGATTTTTTCCACACTAAATTGTGACATTCATCTGCTAACCATGCTTGAGAGAGAACAGAGTGAGCTAGGAGTAGCCTAGATCGAGAAGTTGCTCTTGTGATTCGGGATAAAGTGAGCACTCAAAAAAGCCCTGCTCAAGTTCTATTTCCACCCAATTCGTATATTTCCACGCGTAACGGCTAACGACGGGCAATGTCTAACCTCTCTGGACACATCACTTCGTGTTTGCACGTATAAGATAAACTGTGCAGTCGGTAGGAACCTATAAAGTTTGATAAAAAAAGAGTTTATTACTTATATAAAATACAATTATGAGATTTTTTTTGCTTTTGTTTCAGTATGGTTGTATTTCAGTAGGATAATACACGGAACTAATATTGTTTAATTTCGCTGCCAACCATGCAAGCAGTTAGGCAACTAGAGTTAATGTTGAATTATATGCAGTAACGACTAGTGATATTTTTCGAGGTTAAATTTTTAGTGCTCACTTTATCCCGACTGACCTATACCACTTGTTTAATTATGTCTACGTGCAAAAAGCTTGACAGGTGGGCCATCTTACCGTTAGTGACTTTCTTAAACTTGACATTTAGAGGTCTGTGTCCTGGTTTCAAATTTCTTCTTTTGACGTGTGGGAACAGCAGAGAGATATGGACCAGAGTACCACGCTCGACTATAAGTGTATTGCCGTTATTCACAGTGCGCCAGCTGGCATGCAAGGTTTTTGTAGCAGTCGTTTTCCTACATGACTTGTGGTGACTTTGAAATTTTAATTTTCGAAGAGCACATGGTAAAGACAAATGTTGGCTTCTAGTTTTCTATTTTACGAAACTGGGTGGCAATTTTAGAGTTACAGCAGTCTAAAAAAACAGTTTTCAGCAATTTGAGGGGCTCCAAAATCCCCTTTATAACAAACATGAATTTTTTGTTATGTAGGGCTGGAAAGCGTGAAAAATGTATTTTAAAATACAAAATAAGTTTCCCAAATTTTTGAAAATTATGTATTTAGGCTACTGTTTTTTTTCCCACTTTCAGAAGCTACTTCTGGATTAATGACACTATGGATTTAGTGGATATGAGTCACTTTTGCAAATGTAATTTGAGGACGTTAGGGTCTGGCTCAGTGTAACTTCGTCATTTCCAGAATAAACTATATTTTCAATACTAATGGTAATTAAAAATGCAAGTGTGACTAAGAAGCAGGGCTGCCCCCAAGGAGTTTTAGGGGTCTGGGGAAAAATAGTATTTGGGGAGTAAGCTTGAATTTTGGATTCGGGGGCCCTTGCAATTGGGGGCCTAGGGCAATTTGCCCCATTTGTCCTTCCCTGTGGGCAGCCCTGTTACAAAGTACATGTCCGGGGACTTGCCAACTTTTCTGTGAGCAGGGAGTTAGGGGAATTACTACTGAAAAAACTTAATTTACACTTTATGTGTAGTCATCAACATTTTACCCTAAAATAAACCAATTTCATTCTGAAACGAAAATGTGTGAAAGGAACGAGGGGAGCGAGAGACATTAGCAATGTAAACTCATCTTATCAAGCATTTCAATTTTTTAGTGTCTGTTCAACATTTGTCTTTGGTTTTTCTTCTGCACACAGCAGGACATCTCTTTAAGGCAAACAAGTTCCTTGAACATGATGTTGCTCAAGTTGTGTTGTTTATGGTTGTGTATTATACCGGCAAACAAAAACAACCTTTCATATCGTATTTAAAGCTTTCGTACAACTGGATAATCATTTGCAATCATTATATTTGTGCTGCATGTAAACAAGTTAAATTGGCTTTCATGGGTACTAATTACTATCTAATTAAAAATTACTGCTCACCTAGAATAAGACTTAACTGTGTGGAAAATGTGCACAGTAAAATCTTGCTACACCTGTTCGGAGAAATGCTTTTGCGGGACAACGTACTCGATGCCATCTCTCAGCTGTACAAATAAATTTATGTATCTAAGGTAGAAAATATGTGGCACTACTGTTGGTACTTCACTACCAGCATAACAAGGATTGAGCACCCACTGCATTGTATGCAGCAATAAACAGTGATTGATTGTTTTAAAATATTTATTTCAAATGTTCTCTGATTAGGTATCACAAATCACTTGTACCCATCGTTAAACAGATCGGTAAACAAACAAGGACCAAGGAAGGTAAACAGAAGTAATTATATACAACTGAGGAGATAAAAGAACTATTGCACATTCAGAACTGTAACATCTGCAAAACTCTAAATCTATGGCTTAAGCAGAGGTTTAAAGGTGTTCAAGTGCGATAAAATAAAATTTTTATATTTTTATGAAATAGTGCTAGTTTTGTAGATGATACTCGTGAGTACAGATTCCTGTTACAAAACAATTTTAGCTCGCATAGTTTTCTCATAACGGCATATCAAAGTCAAAATGTGTATGTTTTGCTGCCATGCAAATAGTGAAAACCAATTGACTTACTTAAATGAAATAATCCACGGTTATCTAACATTCTGTGAGCTACGCAACAAAGCATTTAGAAGCTCACACATAATATTTTGAATTTTTAAAAAAATTGCAAAAATAACAAGAAAAAAGTTGAATATTTAGCAATTTTTTAAAATACAAAAATAGTTAACTGGAAAATGTTTTCTAATACTTTGTTACATAACCCATGGCATGTTATTTTACTGTGAATTATTTAATTTTAGTAAGTCAAGTGGTTTTTACTATTTGCATGGCAGCGTAACATACAAATTTTGACTTTGACGCGCCTTTATAAGAAAACTATGAGAGATAAAATAGTTTCGTAAGAGTAAACTATACTCGCCTATATCGTCTACAAAACTAACATGAGTTCATACAAATATAAAATTATGAATTTATCGCACTTGAACTGTGACTCGCTCTTGCCGAGATGCTACTCATGTGAGGGTGTCGACCATAACAAATATATCTGATGTATTATGGCTTTACCCATTCAAAACAACTATTTTATCAACTTTACTGTGGTACTGTCTAGATTCTTTCTTGGGATTGTGTGTATGTTACGCATATTTTTATAGTAAGTACTAGAAACTGACTTGTTTTATTTGTACTCTATTAGTTTTCCATCTTTGTGATAGGCTCAGTGTTGCATGTGTGAAGGTTTAAATCTGCTTCCAGGATGAAGGGGACACCATCAGGACATCATTCGGAGCCCCAGTGGACAACAGGGCTGCCACCCTGACAGCCGGGCCTAAAGGGCCCATTGTCCTGCAGGACTATGTCTTCCTGGATGAGCTGCAGCACTTTGACCGGGAGCGCATTCCAGAGCGCAGGGTCCATGCCAAGGGGGCAGGTACGTAGGTAGTAACAGTCGCATGATGATTTAGCTATGTGTGTTCCCATGTCGTATGTCAGACACGTCAAACTCACTTGGACTGCGAGCTATTTTCACAGGTAGTGAAATGCATTAGGATCGCACACGTCATACGAACCTACCCTTGTAACAACAAAATAAAATTTAGTTATAATTTTTTTGAACGTTTACACATTTTGGCCAAAGCCACTGCTGTTCCACATATGAACGCAAGTAATTGATTTGCTAATTAATACACACAGTAGTCATACAAAAATTAATGCCATTTGCTACAAACCAATCATCCGAGTAATAATTTATTTTGAAATTTTTTTTGTCAGTGACACACAAAAATGCTATTATTATTATTATTATTATTATTATTATTATTATTATTATTATTTTCTTTCATTCTTTCTAATTTTGCAGTTTGACTGTGTTTATTATCATACTTACATCATAGAAGGCTAATTGATGATTGTCTGGTAAATAATTTTAAACATTTTACATTTGTTGCGATATTGTGATTCCAGCAATACTCTTTGAAATCGGGTAACCGATTACATTATTTATGTAACAATTATCTTTCAGGTGCATTTGGATATTTTGAGGTGACTCATGATATCACCAAGTATTGCAAGGCCAAGCTTTTCTCTGAAATCGGAAAGCGTACTCCAGTCGCTATTCGTTTCTCGACTACTGGTGGGGAGGTTGGTTCAGCTGATACAGTCAGGTAAGATGTTCACACCATAAAATTGTCTCGAATACTACTACCATACTTGACATATGTGTATCTTGCAGCTGTTACAGAAGGTCAATTGGAAGGCCAGCAAACATATGTACTACTGTCATCTATCAATTATGAGTGCTAAGTCAGGGAGGGGCGTGATGCTACAGATAATTCAGACTTGTGATAATCTACAGTAGCAGTTAAGGCTGGTTTCAGTCGCCATATTATATTTTATTATTTTTTGCCTTTTTTAAATTTTGAGAAGAAAAATGTTAAATCTTCAATTATACTTCAAATTCTGTTTACTTTGTGCTACGTTACAGACATGACAATTGTGCTGGTAATATATAATTTGGTCGCAATCTGTAAGGCAAATTATGAATGTAAAAAAAATTGCCACACTGATTGGGGCGTAATTATTTGTTATTATCTGATTCACAATGTCTGTACTGTTGCGTAAGGTAAATAGAATATGAGATATAATCGCAGATTTTACATTTTTCTCATCAAAATATTAAAAAACCGTAAAACAAAATTATTTGGTGTGATGACTGAAACAGAGCCTGAATGCCACAATTAGAGATGTTACATGTAAACCTTGTAACAGCTTGCTAACTATTTAAAATCAAGGTCGTTCTATTAAAAGATCTGTGTATCTGCCACATGAGCAGTGTTGTAGCATGACATGTCTGTTCTGTTGTACGTGAAACTGTTAAAACTTATTCCTGATATGTTATTCCGTATCAGTTGATGAGACAAAATATTTAAAAGGGAACAACAAAGAAAACCAACAAAAGGAAATAGAGTCGTATTTACGTCAAATCCTAGGGCATTAGTTAGGAATGAGGAAATAGTCCTTATTGACTTACATTTATTACAAGATTTCAAATTCGTCACCAATAGCAAAATGTGTGGCATTAACATATGGCTTTCTAAATGGCTGTCAGATGATTAAAATGTACATAATGTTAACATAAACAGGGCAACAAAATATGTAATAACAGCAATACATGTATAGTGAAACATGGATGTGCCCAAAATTAGTATATCTAAACGTGTTCAATTCAAATAGTATACAGTATTGACATTTATATTTCCCATATGAAAAAAGTATATGTGGGCCAGATCTGACTAGAACTGAAATTGGCCAGATTTGGCATCAGGGATAAAGAAATATACACTAATTTATATCTGGCCCAGATCTGGCCACTTTCAGATATAACTTTTTTCCATCTGGGTTCTTTTCTTTTGACTCAGTCGTAGAACAATTGTACTTATATGGCCCCACGGCCATACAATTTAGCAGAGAAAAGAGACAATTAATATTCTTGCCACTGAGGTAAATTTCAAATTATGTTACAAAACTGTGCAGTACCTAACTATTCACCTTATATTCAGTATACAGATTTCCAAAATAACAAAGGCAATTATAAACTACATTACATAAGAATATGTCTATTTAATCGCACTAAATATCAATTCCTAACTGCGTTACAAACTTATTATACACTTAAGTGACTAAGAATATCATTACTATACATTGATAAAACGCCCAGAATATTTCAAAATTGCAGTGTACAACATGACTAGACTTAATGAATTATTCTGCATTCAAAATGCTTCTATTTTATGTTCAGGTACATAATTTTCCAACCTCATGTGTCCCATTTTACCACGTGCAAGCCCCCTCCATCACACTCAGCTAAGTTAGTAATTTACAATCACGGCTCACGTAATACGACATTTTCATACATTCATAATAGCACATTATAAAACAAAGTGTGTGTAAACTCTTGAGTCCAGCACCTCTTTTACTGACTCGTGCACCTCAGTTGTCATAACAACAAAATCAGTGTAAGCTTATCACATGTGTGTGCTTCACAACGTGTATCAAATTCCTGATAGGTAAAAACTTTTCAAATCGGAAAAGTTACTACTCATCACATAGCAAATGCCTCAAACTCTTTTATATACTGTACTTAAGCTTTGAAACGTAAAGCTGCGACCAGCAACGTTGAAGTACAAGCCCTGAAATCTTACAGCTGCAGACATATTTGTATTTAAACACTGCATCAATTGACCCTCCAACATGGCTAAAAACAGCCTTTTTTGCGTAGCTATATTGCAAACTGTACCACAAGATTGACACAAAATTTATTCATTGTACTTTAATGTAGCCATTTAAGCAAATAAAATTATAACATCATAGTTAAGAATAGTATAGTTTCAGGAGTTCAATGAAAACACTGCATGCCAAATGTGCAGTGCACTTAAGGATGATGTGGCACTATACATGTGCATCAGTGCAGTCCGTATTGCTCCTTCAGAGCTTCCAGCGTGTAAAATGGTTCCAGGTGCATGGTGTCGAATATGGGTAAATTTTTAATGAAACACATTTAGAATAGTTAGATGTAGCCTGTCCAGGTGGACATACTTTCATTCTGAAATATATTTACTGTAGTAAGTTTGTAGAATGAATCCAGATGATACAGTACTTATAAGCATTTTTTTTATTTTTAGGATTGTATTAATTCTGTTGTGAGATTTATTTATTTGATCTATTATACATGATTCTCTGTATTTTGTTGAGGAATTTTTAATAGTGAAGTGAGCGTTTGTTAGAGTGAAATGGATAGATGAAATAAATTGGTATGGACACAAAAGTTCTATTCCTTGAACACTATCCTTAGCACAAGTGCTCTGCGGACTGCAGACAGTGTAATAACTTGATCAAGCCTAGAGATTAGGCTAGGTTGCTTCGCCAGCACACTGTGTCTTCTATTGAACACCTACCTGGTGAATTATTTATGTGTGAATTGTGGAATTCATTTCCTGCAACTGTTAAAATGACCTTGAGGAACTCTCATGCCCTTGGAGGTGCTGGCAGGCAAAGTGGAGTGGAAATATATATTTCCTTAATTTTTTTAGCATGCGAATAAAGCACGAAATTGGCCACCTTAAAACAGTCCATGTAAAATAAGAAAGTACAATAGAATTTGAGACCAAACCTATTCATATTACCCTAAATCTCTATATATAAAAGGAAGTGCACCACTCACTGACTCATTCATTCATTCATCATCAACGCCCAGCCCAAACCACTGGACCTAGAAACGTGAAATTTTAAGGGAAGTTTACTGTTGTGGCATAGGCGTGCACTAAGAAAGGAAATTTTGAAATTCGGCTATTAAGGTGGTGAAACGGGGTGAAATGTATTTTTTGCAAATCTTTGATATTTCTCGAACCCGACGGGCTATCGTCGTCTTATTCACTTCGTTAGGTCTCAAATACAAATGTCTATAAACAAATTTCAGGATTTTTCGAAATTTTTATATTAAGGAGGTGAAAAGCAGTTTAATTCGTTTACAGTAAATCCTCTCTTCCTCTTAAACCACCTGAGATATTGAAGTGATTTTTTCTTTAAAATGAAGCTTACGCAAATACCTAAAAAGTAATTTCAGGATTTTTCAAAATTCATCCTTGAAAGCTTATAAAAAAAATAAAACGTGTTTAAGAATAATCTTTCGTAACACCTGAAATAGTTCAAAATTGGTTTCCTTTTTATTTCTTGCTTATAGTTAAACATCTTTGGACTATAGCCTGTACACGCGAAATAACTCTCATGGCCTGTCTTGAATAATTTGTGGTTAAGTCTGTGGAGTTGCGGGGGGATATGTTATTTAATTAGGTTAATTTAATTTCATATATACTAATTTAGTTGCAGCTGGACGCAAAACATATATTCAGGCTTATTTTAAAATTCAGATTTGGAAGAGGGTTAAAGAGGAAAATTTAATTTTTTAATATAGTCTACATAGCTATAGAACCCGACGGGCTATTACAGAGATTTTCACGTCAATTTGCTATGTATACGAATGGTAAAATAATTATTTCACACCCTTTAAGGGTGAAAAATATAAACTTTAAGGGGACTTCCTAGCAGTCCGTGAAATACGTTGCAGAGGGTTAGAGTAATATATCTGTGGGCTAAACTATTAAAGGTGCATTACTTATCTTAAATTACGAAAAACAAAACTCTTTGAACGATGGTGCCATAGTTTTCAAAATGCTATACGCTTATTAAAAACTTTACTTTTGAGAACATCAAAATGACCAAAACCGGCTTTTTCGTAAGGCTGTATCTGGACAAGTATTAGCAAGACGCATAAAGTAAGACTATGTCAGCATGCATTTAACTTTGATTAAGACTTTCTACCAATAAAATGATAGTCACCGCTTAAAATACCATATGAAAATATATTCTACGGAATTATTTTGCATCATTTGTAGATGTTGTACATAAAGTCGATACAGCGTTGCACAAACCCAGCAGTTGCGCTCTTAGCGTGTCATTGATTTTGTACGTCAAACAAGGAAAATAACTTTAGTAGGAAGTTCTCTTAATGAGCAAGGACTAGGCCGCGTACAGCTATCGTTATAGCTCGAACCCGACAGGCTATTGTCGCGTCGTCTTTATCACTTCGATAGGTCACACCGTACAAATGTCAAAAATAAGTTTCGGGATTTTTCGAAATTCAACCTCCAAAAGGCCAAAAGACTTGATATGTGTTTTCGCAAAATCATCGATAACTATCGAAGCGGCCAAGTTTTCGTCTCTATTTTTCTTTAAAAAATATGATTACTTAAATATACAAAATACATTATTTTTTACCACTTTTAGAAATTCGACTTAGAAGACGGTGAAAGGAGTGAAATGTGTATTTTGAATCTTAGCTCGAAACTGATGGGCTATCACGGGGATTTTCGTTTCAATAAGTTTCCAATACAAATGAATAAAATTATTTTTATGTTAACTGAACTGATTTTATCATTAAAAATTACGAAAATAATCAAAGTGATTTTTGCTTCACGTAAATGTTTATATTAATATTGAAAAACTCATTAGAGGAATGATACGATATCAATATTACATTTTACTAAACAAAGGGCTCGAAACCTGTGTTAAACTAAACTGTCATGGCCTTAAACAAAGTGTACTTTTGATTACTAATTTCAGAACATGTTTTATCTACGACCGCGGCCATGACGTAAATTCTTAAATTACTTTCATATTGAGGTACAAACTGTTTGCAATCGCATAAATAATTATTGTAGTATAATATCTTTGATTTCTCTTAAAAGTCAAGCATCTACTCAATTGGTGATATGAATAAAAGTGAGTTTAAACTCTGGAGAATATACTCTTGAGTTTGAGCATGTTGTTGAAGTTTATGCTCTCTTTGGTATGAATAAAAAAGACAGAGTATATCCTCGTACTTCCCCTACTTTTGGAGTATAAACTCTATGACGTTACTAGTGTTGTTATTATTCCTTGGTGTTCAGTTTGTAGACATAACCTAACGATGGCAGATTTATCATATTCAGATAGTGAGGA
>PNEQ01130060.1:0-14226 GCA_003012365.1 Medauroidea extradentata | reverse complement strand
ACCAGCAGTCGCGGGGCGGCCACATAATTGCACAACTAAATTTACCGTTGCATCAGACTCTAGTATCTATGACTTTGCATAGCTAGCAGCTCAGCTATTTGTTTCTTTCTTGTTTACATTTGTCAGGCTGCTAGATTTCGCTACTATTGCTATAAAATTTTGCGGGAACCTAGCTTGTTTATTTTACGACATAATCTACAAAATTACGGTAGAAGATGTGAAACATTTCTAGCATGGAATTTGCCACAGATCTGGCTTTTTTGTTTTCTTGTGTGTTTTGCGTGTACCGTTAAAGTGTTTACAGTTTTCACAAATGGAATAATTGCGGCAGTTACGTGTTGTGCATTTCTTGAAGCGTATTTTGTGAACGTGTGTTTTATAGTTTTTATTGCACGTCTCTTTCGTTGTTTAATGATGCCATTTACTGACGAGCACACGTACTCGACCTACTTATTTTAGCGAGAATGTAATCCGAAATATCTCTTGCTAAAATTTGTTAAATCTCTTTCCTCCTATTTCTTTTCACGTAATTTATTAAAATTAATACACAAGCAGTGTTGCGGGATATTGTAAAGGCAACCAAGGAAATCTAACAATCCATTTAGATTATGTTCATATTGTACACAAATTTCGGGATTTATGTGCTTCTCTCCCGACTTTTCGAGAAAGATGCCTTCCCGAAATTTCCCGAAATTTCGGGATCCCGCCCAGCCCTACTTTATTTCCCACGTGTTCATACATTTTAATGCATCAACACAGATGTGAACATTTATAATCACATTGGTAAACAAAACTAAAAAATTTGTTATAGATGCCATAGATTGTAAATGGCTCTACCCAAATTAAATTTTTAATATTGTGCTCATAGAATTAAAAAATATCACTTATTTTCAGTTTTACCAATCTAACCTGAAGGAAACTAATATTTTGCACCATATCATTGTTTGTATAGTCTGTGGTGTCACAGAAAGACCGTATATTTTGTAATGTTTTTAAAAGTTTACTAGATTTTCATTTACTTATGTTTCAGTGCTATCCAATGCTTTTTTTTTTATGTATAATTTCTTCCAATAAACTGTGTTGACTTTGCACCCAAGTTTATTTACAAACATGGCTGAGTGCTTCACCAACATTACCAGTCCCATGCACATGCCTCTGTAATGAGCATTAAAATTGTTAATGATATTGCTTTGTTAGCCTACTTTCCGAAAGAAAAAGTAGGCTTACAAAATCACCTTTCTGTCTGTGTGTGTGTGTTTATGTCCCCCTAAAAACTTTTAAACCAGTTGACCGAATTTCTTAAAACCTTGTACACATACAGTGGATTCTCTATGTATTGAAACCTAATGGATTGAAATACCTGCATCCATGGAACACATTCTGGGGTCAATTAGTAATTTATTTTACAGCATTTTAAGACCATATCCATTGAAATCCCTCTTGTATTGAAATTTTTTGTCAGTCCCATGAGAAACGGTGGATAGAGAATGCACTGTATAGCTCTTTGTATTCTAACTTGACTTTTTTATATTTTGTTTACACCATGTTCATATTTTCAAAATGGCAGCCATTAAACATTTTTTTATCAAACTAGATAGCTAACAAACCACAATTTAGAATTTAACCAAACTTGTTACACATATACTAGAAGTTGACTGGACTTTTGTGTATTTCGTTCATCCTGAGTCCATATTTTTGAAATTGTGGTCATTTTTATATATTTAGCGTAGTATTAGCATATATCTTAGGAAATATTTTCAGAATTTCTCCAAACTTGGTACACATATACTTAATACAAAGGTAACTTTACTTTAGTATATTTAGTTCATCCTGTGTTCATATTTTCAAAATAGTGGTCATTTTTATATTTTTAGCATAGTATAACATCTTAGTAAGTATATTTCAGAATGTACCCAGACTTGGTACACGTATGCTACATATAAAGCTGACTTATTGCTATTCATTTCATTCATCCTGTGTGCATATTTTCAATATGACTGCCATCTTTATAATTTCTTAAGATCAGTAATACATATTTTAGGATATATTTTTTTTAGAACTTCATCAACCTTGGTACACACATACTGCATTCAAACCTGTCTTAACTTTTGTATATTTTGTTCATCCATCTGTAATACTGTACATTGAAAACAGTAGCTTTTTAAATTTATCTTTATGATTAAAAAACATATGAGATAAATTTTTACCTAATTTATTAAACTGGTTACTCACATATTATTTAACAAGCTGACTTATCTTTAGTAAATATCATGTATCGTACGTCTAAATAGTATAATTTAGCATTCGTAGATTATGTAAATGATTTTAACTTTCAAGGTTAATTTGTATCCACTTTGAGGAAAGTAGGCTTATCAGATATGCTTAACAGCAACATGAATGTTAAGTCTGTAAGTCTAGATATCTGTTTATATGACTGAGTATTTTTGTGCCATTAGTAAGTATTTTCATTGTATACAGGTGGCACAACCATAGCAGCAGACAGTCTTAGTCAGCGGCTCAGCCTTCAAGCCAGGTTGACCTGGCACTTCCCCCTTTCCCTTCGTAAGGGTTGTGACTGTAGCCAAACCATCTAAGCCTTCCCTCCTTGCTTATGGGTGGTGGCTGTAGCCAGCCATCTAAGTCTGAATTTATTTACAGTGAAACCCTCTTAAGAATTTGCCACTTAAGAAGTTTTCCACCTTAATAAGTAGGTATGAATTATTTTTACAATGTCTATGTATACAATCGTAATTTGACCCTTTTAAGAAGTTTTCACAGGTGAGAAGTTGAAATTTTTCAGTCCTTTCAGAAACTTCTTGACAGGGTTTTACTGTATATCCAAAACTCACCCCCCCCACTCCATGGTTGTGACTGTAGCCAGCCACTTAAGCCCTTGCTCCTTGTGTATGGGTTGTTGCTGTAGCCAGCCACCTAAGCCTGAACTTACATCTATCCAAAAATCACTCAGCATTTGTGACTGTAGCCAGCCACCTATGCCATCCGACCTCAACTCAACTATAGGTGCTGCACACTAAGTTATACTTTCAGAAACAAGCTGTAGAAAAAAATCACTAGGCGTACTTCCATTACATAGTACTGTGCAACAATGTTAGCAAATTTGATATCCATATGGTGAGATAAATGTGTAAACAATTATTTACAATTACACATCCATGATCATAAACATAGTTTGTAATTCTTATTTCAAAAGTAAGTTCGCAAAAGCGTCTGTTATAGTTGCAGAAATAGTTCTTCTGTATGTTATGTAAAACAGCTAATATATTGAAAATAGCTTGATGGAATGTTGTAAATATATTTTCGTGAAATGTAATAGAAATAAAATTTACATTTTGCGTATATAGTACAATAATCATCCTGTATAGTTTTTAGAAGGGACATAATAGGCGGCTGTGGATAACACACCACAAGAATATATGTCCGCTAGGAATACAAGTGTGTGCCATTGCATCGTACACAGCTTGGGTTCTGTGTTTGTTGTTTCCAGAAGCTACATAAATTTTATTTAATATTGAATTGTAAAGTAATGTTTTAATTGCGAAGAAGAAAGACGTGAACTGTTGTTTATCGCCAGCAAGATGGTATAAGTGTAGCAAACATGAAACCACAGAGTTAATTAGTGTAACAAAAGCAGCATGGCATGGTTTTAGTAAACTCGTTTTGTCTTTGGTTTGCTAGGGTTTTGGAGTTGATTTATTCATGTCACTGTTTTGTTATACTGAAATTTAGTAGGCCAAATTAAAAAAAAACTGGAAAAAAATGTATACATAAGTAACAACACAGTTATCAGGTTTGCATGTTAAATTAAGTTAAAAATTTATTGCAATAGACCTGTCTCCAGCAATAAAAGTGGTTATGTAAGTCAGTCAAATTACGAGGTTTGTTTTCTTCCTGTGTGTGCCGAAAGCCAGGACGAAAACAGTGAAAAAACATCCTTATGTCGCTTCTTACGGATTATTTATTCTGTGACAAAACATTGCAGATGTTAACCTACCTTTTCTGTGATTAATGGGTGGAGGTGGAATTATAAAAAATCCTGACTGGAAATAACTGCAGTCTCAGTTACCTCTTTCGAATACCAAAATGCACAATTTGCATGATCGTTCCTGAAGTGTGCAAGGCCATAACTGCAGTATTGGAAGACTACATGAAGGTACAGTAAACATTAAATTTATTGTAATGGTGGAAATAAATGTTACATAGATATGTGGAGGGGTATTTAGGAGAGGGTTGAGGCACTTTTTTTGCCCTGTCGCTAGGCATTGTGCAACCTACCTCTTCTTCGGTTTCTCGACCCCATCAACCTTTCCCAAAACTCTCTTGCTCCTGTCACCCTAATCACATCCTTCCCCAACTCATTCCACTCCTTTATCGTCTTCACTATGGTAGTGTTTTTTCCTCTCTCCATCATCTTCCCAACCTTCTGTACTTTCCTCTCGTGATCTTTCTTTCCCCTGAATAAACCTATCTGTATCTTGGTTCCCAGTTGTGTTCATACTCCCACCCCCCTCTCACCACCTTAAATATCCTTACCAGCCACTCCACTTTCCTCCTCTCCTGCAGTGTGCCCCATCCCAGTCCTCTCACCACGTGCTCTTCACCTATTTGTAACCCACCTAGCAGCCATTCTCCGTACCTTCATCTCCACCACCTCCCCTCCCAAGTACCTGACCACCTCTCTTTTATGTGTCTCAAAATTTTAGTTTTATTTGTGTTAATTTTCATCTCGTTCTCATTAGTCCACTGTTCCAATTTGCTTATGTCCTCCTGCAGTCCCCCATCCTCTCCAGTCACCTTATACATCACACAGTTATATGCAAAAAGTCGAACACTACAATTCGTGTTTATACCCAAACCCCTTATCATAATTAAAAAGAGAAGAAGTCCTATAACACTACCCTGTGGAGCTCCCGGTGTTATTTTCCTTTCTTAAGAATGTTCTTACAGCGTAACAATCAAATCTGGTGCCTTTAAATAAGATGGTAATAATTATAGATTTACATTTAAATGTCTCTCACCGAAGAAATTATATAATGATACATTCAGCAGGCCTGTAGAGATTATCATTAGTAGGTAAATTGCAAAATGTACTGTGCAGATGCTAAAACATAAATTAGGTTGTACGGAACATTGTGTTTCATTGTACAGTTTTAAACGAAATTAAAGCAGTAAAGTTGAATATAGATAAAGAAAAATGAGGCCTACAAATAATTAATAACAAATGCAATATTCAGTTTCAAAAGCTTCACTTTATGTTATTATATTTATAAACAATGTTGCCTGTCGCTCAATTAAAAAACATTTAAATGTCACTTAACTACACATGCATATAAAATGTTAATTGCAGAGAGTAAAAATAAATGTCTGCATTTAGTTGCACTATTCAAATAAGTTACAAAATCCATTTAATAAGCATTCACTGTTTCATGCCATTGTAAACTGTCACATCTGATTCTTCCACTTTTTTATGAATTATATATTCAGCAGCCACTGTCCATGGGATGTGTGCAGCATTATTGTCTGTATTTACCAATTCTTCATTTATTTCAAATATTGCTCTCTGTATTTTCAATTTAAATTTACGTTGTAGGGCATTTGTTGGCAGTTGCCTCATTTCTGAAGCAACATAAGCTCCAAATATATCAAACTCGTCGTCTTTCTGACTTAATGTTTTATACGCTTTCTCCATCATCTCAGCTTCCTTCTTCTTGGTAGTTGATTGTTTTTTTGAGAGAGGTGGGTTGGAGGTTGATGTGCTTGATCTTGAAACACTTTGTATATCATCCAGATTAGAATGGACAAATGATTGTTCCTGGTTATCATCATCAGTTAGGGCTAGTTCATGAATGTCACTATCATGATGTTCTGCAAGCTGGGAAACCTGGAGAACAAAAAAAAAATAATTTTTACAGGCCTACATAATTAATTACTTATTATTTGTGTTTCAGGCACCTTCCACAACAGATCATTGGGTTAACGTAAGCACAGCATTTTCAGAAAGGTGGCAGTTCCGTAAACGTTGTGGTGCACTAGATGACAAGCACATCACAATGCAATCCCCTCCTCATGCTGGAAGTTACTACTACAACTATAAAGGACAACACAGCATTATTCTTATGGCTCTGGTGGATGCAGAAAACAAATTCTGAATTGTATCTATTGGTAGTAATGGAAGAATGTCAGAAGGTGGGGTCTTTGCTGCCAGTGGAATTGCATCATATGTGGAAAAGTGTTTAACAGCCATTGAGAAGTCTCCACTGCCAGGAAGGCATTTGCCAGTACCAAATGTTATTGTTGCCGACAATGCCTTCCTCCTGAAACCATATTTGCTGAAGCCATTCCTCTACAATGCTGATGGTTCCAAAAGAATATTTAACTAGGCTACAGGCTATCCAGAGCACGGCAAATTGCAGAAAATATTTTTGGCCTTATGTCGGCGGTTTTTAGAGTTTTAAGGAAGCCGTTGCTTTTGACATCAGATAGAGTTGATGCAGTTGTGTTTGCAACATATAGCTTGTACAACTTTCTCTTTTCTAAGAAGTCATCTAAAGAGGTGTATGCACCAGAAGGAACAATGAACTCTGTAAATGCCCAAACAGGACAAGTTTAATGCGGAACATGGAGGAACGAAGGAATGCAGACAGAAAACCTACTACCCATTGCACGCCAGGGTAGTGTAAACTATTCTTTCAATGCCAAAGATGTTAGGGAAGAATAAAGGGGGTACTTTGTCTCTCCAGAGGGTGAAGTGAATTGGCAGTGTTACAGATAATAAAATAAAAATATATGTTTGTTTATTTTTACAGAGGTAGTGGTTTTTGTGTCCATCATCTGTCAAATGGATAAGAAACAGTTTGTGCAATGTCAGAATTGTTTACCAAATATTAATGTTTCATATTAGTTGTAATTTCCAAATAAGTTAATGCATTCTTGTGTTTATTTATTTCACTATCTATACTGCTTCTCAAATTATCATATCAGTTGTTAAGTGTAATAAATAAAAAATATGATTTTGCATTTAAGTTGTTTCTATCATACCCTAAAAGTGTTTAACTGACACAATTTTTTGTTGAATAAATAAAACATGTTGGCATCTCTCTTTACAAAAACATCGGAAAGGCAATAATAACTAACATTTATAGGCCGTTAACAGACACAGATATCAAAGTTGGGGTATTTTACATCCATTTTTACCCACATTATTGGTATTCGTTGAGTGTGTGTGTTTAATAAGGAGGGGAGGGGGGAGTGAGTAATATGTTTTTTCTTACAGAGATGTTAGTTGCATCCTATTTAACCACAGGTTATGAAATATACAGTGACTAAAGTCAAATAACATGCAAACAGGATTTATTGGGTATTTTTTGCATAAAAAACATAGCCATATGACTTTTAACATTCACAAAAGGGCTCGGAATTTCATATCATCCAGATTAAAGTGAACAATAGATTGTTCCTGGTTTTCATCATCAGTTAGGCCTAGTTCATCAATGTCACTATCATGACGTTCTGCAAGCTGAGAAACACAAACGGTTTGTGTTGGAACAGAGACAAATACATTGCAGACATTTCCTTGTGTGGGTCTACTAGTCAAGGTTCTCTGAATGAATATCATGGCTTGGGAATGGGACCATTTAGAGTTATAACTCTCATCACTTCCCTGACCAGATTAAAATTTTTTACTTTTTTTTTAATTCACTATTAAACTGGTTGCGTAGGTTATGTATTTTTCGTGTGACTTCCTGTATGGTAGTTGCATATTTCTCTGCCAATTCCTTTAGCGCATCATTTTTTTACATCTGTCCCTGTATTCTGCAGCAGTCACATCCCACAACATTGGCCTGATTTCATAATCACTAATAAGAATTTCAACTTCTGGACGTGACCATTCTTTCTTCGCCATTGCGTTTGTGCAAATAACGTGTTGACACTTTTCTCAGAAATTGATTACCATTCAACTTCAGCGATAAATGTACCAACTTTCATGCAATAAATGTCTGCGACAATGTGCAATAAATGTCCGACGCTGAAAATCATGCAGTGTTTACACTTGAGAGTTGACACTTATCGCAGGAGTTCAAGATCTCTCTCCGACACTAGCTCTCAGTTCGATTAGTGTTTACACTTGAGAGATAAAATTGGGGCAATTTATATCACGATACTCGCCTTTGTGTCACACACTCGGTCTCAAACCTGTTTACACGGAACATTTCAAGGTGTGTGACACATCTTACGTGATATAAGTGTTAAGTGTAAACGTACCCTTACACACCCACCCACCCAGCTTGCAGTCTATGTGCCAACTGATGCTACCATGCACTCCTCTTGCCGGAAGACTGGTGCGGCCTCTAAGAACGTCGCCTCACTCTGAGAATGTTCTAGGCCCAGGACTTAGTAAAATGATGTATGGTGGAACTTAATTAAAGAGGGAAAAAAACATAACATATTGTGACAAGAATTTTAACAAATATCAATTTCAAGTTACAGTAGACTCCCGATTATCTGCGGTAATGGAGGGGGCCGACACCGCGGTTAATGCAAAACGCCGGATAATACACTTTACCCTTTCTTTGTCTTCCAGTATCAACAAAAATATCACTCCCTCCCCCCTTACACGGTAAAACATAGTGGCCGTGACTGAATGGCGTCGGAAATACATACATTGATGTGTTACAGTTAATAATGTTATTGATATATTATTACTGGTACAAAATTTTTATCAATTACTGTACAAAATTGTATCATTTTATAATTTTGTATATATTAATTTATATGAGTGTCTAATATCTTATATCTTTGTACGATTATGTACGGAAAAATTATAGCAGATGCGATAAAATAAAAGAACTGTGTAGGGTAAATATGTACATACAGTAAAGCCTAGTAAAAAAGCACTGTAAAAATAAACATTACACACTAATTTTCTTACGTTTGGTGCATACCCCGCCATTTTCTGTTGACTTTTTGACAGACTGGAATGGGAACTAGTGTCAGGTGCATAAATGCTTCAGCAAGCAAACCAATCTCAGCCCATTATCCCACATGTGTTTCTTGAGTATATTTACACAAGTATATGTACTTGCATATAATATTCATGACATAAATGGACAAGATGTGAGGAATGAGTGAAAGTTTATTTATAAACATTTTAATGCAAAATAAATCACGCAAAAATAACACCCTTTTTAAACAAGCAGAAATATTTACGTATCAATCACACGCAAAAATACTTGCACGTCTTAAACACGCAAAAATATTTACATATCTTCACAAACAAATAATTTTGGCCTACACAAAAATGTTTAGGAAACTGAAACACGTAAAAATCTTAGACCTACACACATACATTTGATAAACTTTCATGCACTATATGCACTATTATTTACGCTAAATACGACAAGGCTATTTAGACTGAAAAAAAATTTTAATAGATTTTTGTTTTGTGATGTGCTTTCTTTTTTTCTAATTGTGCTACAAATTTTTCTTAAGGTAAGTTTATCCGACAATAGTGTGTCATCCTGCTTCTCTAAATACTCCAGTAAATTATCAGACCATTCCAAGGCTGCTGATTGCGTAACATGCTTCTGTGATATCAGGGCACCATCATTTTCTTCCAGATTTAGCGATGGTTGTAAGCTTAGTTTAATTCCCTGCTTTTGAAATTTCATAAATAGCGTCCAGTACTGTTAATTTCTTCCAGAACGTCTTGAGATCAGTGCCCTCATCAATGTGTCGCCTAAGAAGACTGGCCCTGTACAACTTCTTCATTGTTACTATAACTCCTTGATCCATAGTTTGAATGAGGGACATCACATTTGGTGGCAAATATTTGTCCGTCGTTCGATTTCAAAACATTGGCACTAGGGTGTGACAGAGCATTGTCAAGCAGCAACACAGTTTTTTGTGGTAGACCTTTTGATTGTAAGTGCTCTCGCACTTGTGGCACGAAATTGTGTTCAAACCAAGTTTGAAAAATTTGTCGATCCATCCATGCTCCCTTTTGATTGAAATAGGAAGCAAACAAAGTTGTTTTTTCAGTCTCTTTGAAAGAGCGTGGTTTTTTTGCCTTACGTATTACACAAAGTTTTAATTTGTGCACGCCTGTAGCATTAGCGCAACACATGGCTGTCAATCACTCTTTGCTGGACTTGTGGCCCAGTGCAGTACGCTCTTCTTCAAAAGCTAGTGTCCTGGAAGGAAGGCGTTTCCAATACAGACCCGTCTCTTCTGCATTATATATTTTCTCTGGCTGTAAATTTTCTGTTTCAATGAATTCTTGAAACTCTTGACAAAAATCACTTGCCACCGATTTATCAGCGAACTTCTCACAATGAATTGCTATTTCTCGAATGTCATGACGTTGTTTAAACCTGGTTAACCAGCCCGAGGAAGCACTGAATTCTCTCTCCATCCCGAGATCTTGAAAGAACTTCTTTGCTGTTCCGCACAAATTACACCTGACACTTCAGTACCTTCTGCCCTTTTATGACTAAACCATTCAAACATAGCTTTATTGAGTTCTTTGTACGTTGCTGATTTCATAGTTTTCCTCTTCTTCATTCTGTTAGTAGAATCTGAAGCACTTGCAAAGGAAATTATGTTGGCTTTGTTACTTTGCAGATCTCGAATTGTAGATTCCCCAATACCATACATCTTTGAAAGCTGACTTACAGAAGCACCACCTTCCAGTTTATTTATAATCTGCAGTTTCTGTTCGATAGTTAAAACAACTCGTTTTTATTTGGTAGACATGTTGCGCGGACAACTAAGCTACTCAAAACTGACTGCGACTGTATAACCGACAGGATGGCGCTGGCGGGATGTCTCAGGGGGATGGGGAAAGTAAACAAAACAAAAACAGGTGCAGATCTATTGCTATCTCGGCTGTCCAACAGTGTTACCACAACACCCACCTGAAACAAGCAGAGTGCCACACTGCCACAATAGTCTTTGCACCATTACCATGCCTCATGCCGTAACAGCCCGTGTGGTGTTACCCACTCACTAAAAAGTTAAGTTTTATGTTTTTTCTTTCTTGTCTTAAAAAACGCGCAGATTAATCTGTGAATAGGATAATCCTACGCCAGTTAATCAGGAGTTGACTGTATTTCACTATCTCAGAAGCACACTAAATGATCTGAGAAGAATATTTTTAAACAATTGTGATTTGCAGGCCAGGCATGTTAAAAAATATGTTAGGAATAGTAGGTGCCCACCTATAAGCTGCAAGTATCAAATTTATTATTTTTGAATCAAAAAGATACACAGATTTTGTGTAATATAGACAATTTTAATTCCTGGTAAATAATGTTATGTAGTAACAGTGTGGACTTTTAAGTGTAGTCAATTTATTGTATAGTGTGTTCATTTTAAACTGAGCAGCCCCCAACACTAATAATATATAAAAACTCTATTTTATTGTGGTAAAGAAGTTATGTTTTGAGAGTGTCGAAACAGTTTACACTGGATTTTAGTTTCATCGAAGTTTTCGTTACTATGAATAGTAAATATGAAAGCAAAACAACTGTAATAAATAAGTTGAGCAGTGTTGACTTTATCGTGAATAGTCTGTACATACCATCCACTGTATAACATAAATCTCAATTTGTTCCAGCTTCAGGCGACAAAGATAGAGTGCATACGTATTACAAAAAAGTTGCAAATACATTTAAAGTAAATGTCAATTTGGTAATTTTTGTTGTAAAAAAACTTAAACATAACCTTTTGCAACTAGAAGCTTACATTTTTCTATGATTTTGTTTTGGCTAGGATGCAAGTAGTCAACTTTTAGAATTAAATACTCGAACAATTAAATTTGTGATCAATGTAAGTTATGTGTTCATCAGAAGATAACATACAAAGTTCTCCACTGCTGATATTTTATAAGGTTTGTCTCTAGACTGTCTGGAAAGTGAGCGAGTGAGAGAGTGAATGAGAGAATGGGTGAAAGTGAGCAAGAGAATGAGTGAAAGTGAGCAAGAGAGTGAGTGAGAGTGAGTGTGAGAGTGAGTGAGAGTGAGTGTGAGAGTGAGAGTGAGTGAAAGAGAGTGAGTGAGAGAGTGCAAGATTGACAGTTTATGGAAAGGTAAAGTTGTTATTTCTCTTGTTTGTCATCAACTGAATTGCATAGCATTAAAATTTTATTACAATATTTTTGTTTTGCTGATGTTAAAGTGATAAATTTTTTTTGGAGTTTTATGATGAAGTCAAAATTAAAGGGATTTTAGTCACAGGGTTACCAGATTGAGAAAAATTCTGTCAATGCTTGTGGCGCTGTAAAGTACTGTGTTGGCAGTTGGCGGCCATTTGGGCTCCGAAAACAAACATTGGGCAGTTTGAGCAGGGAAAGCAATGGAAAATTTATTTTCATTTTGCTTATCACCTACTTTGTGATCAGTACCTGACTTGCAGTTGGCTCTTGCAAAGATGAGTTACTGACAAGAAAAGTAGTGACTGCTTTTCTAAGATAGAGTGTGTGTGTGTTTGTGTTTGTTTGTGTTTGCGCGTGTGTGTGTGTGCGCGCGTGTGTGTGCCGCATTTGTGTGTCTATATATATATATATGTGTGTGTGTGTGTGTGTGTGTGAACTATCGCTAAAGTTATATTTTACGAGGAAGGAGCCTTTGAAATAATACCCAGAACAACACTTCATTAAGGTTGTTAGTTTCTGACATCTCTTCATTGCAGTATGTGATTAGAAAGTTGAAAGTGTCCGTTTCATTGCTACTACTGTACTTAGTTCCCTTTCCTGAAAATCAATGTTTCAATTGTTTTTCTGAGAATACAACAGTAAAATGATACTATAATTTTGTCGAGGTCGGGGTTGAAACGGCAAAGGCTTTACTTTCTGCTGCTCGATTTGTCTGTGAAGTTGTTTGTGTTGTGATATTGTGATGTATGCTACTTTAAAATTCAAATGGCGAATTGGAAGGGGGGGGGGGAACTGGTAAAAGGAGAACTAGGTTACTGGTAAGTCAAAGTTTTAAAAATTATAAAAAAAAGTTACTGTATGGAATGATCTGACCAGTTGCCTCTCACCAAGGTGATCCGGGTTTGATTCCCAGTGGGGTCAGTCCCTGGATTTTCACATATGGGGGAGAAAAAATTGAGAGTGTGACCACAGAGGAAGAGGGTGCTTGTAGTTTGAAGGTCACACGTGAAGTATTTTAGGAGTGATCAAAGTATTGCGTCCTACTCTATCATTAGCTCTCTTCTGCTACGGCGAGATAAGATTGGCCAAGTAAGCAAAACCCTGTTTCCCTGCCTCTTTTTTTTACACACTAGGTACATGTACCCTGTGCATAGCATGTCGCATAGGCAATATTTTTACATTACCAGCAATTGAAGACATAACTGGAATGAAGGCATATAAACGAAAATGGCATTTTGAGTAATTGCCTCTTAGAGTTTACAAAACAAAATATAAATTCACTGTGTAATATATGTGTTCAATGTGAAACATGTATTGTACATGTGTGTTATGTAAACCGTGAAAATAATTTTACTGTTATTTCCACTGAAGAAAATGTAGAAATTTCAGGTAATATAAATCATGTATATGTGCCCTTATTGTGTAAAACTGTTTAATGAGGTACTAAATGTGTAAAGTAAAGCATAAATTTTAATACAACTAACGCAATGTTTTGCAAAAAAAGATATATGTACAGTACAGCATTATATTAAGTCAAAATATTGTTTATCGGATTCATTGGAAGAGTTATTTATTCATTGTTTTACACTAATCTGATCTCTCATAACACTTAGTGAATATCATCGCATCATTCCCTATACAAAAAACATTGAAGCTGTTTATAACCTTATATCATAAGAGAAGTAAGTTATTAACAGTACTGACAGTATCACTTAATCGAGCACATTTTGCTTTCTCTTTTTTCCACTCACTTTTGTTTATCGTCCCCTCACCACCAACTTGCACAGATGACAACTTCCTATAAGGGCCGGTTTCACCACGCAAGATTAACTTTGTAGAAAATCGCGATTACATTATAGAGATTACAAGTTAATCTTCCATTTTAATCTCGATAAAGTAGATTGTGTTTCACCACGAATTATCTTCCTCCAAGAAAATCGAGATAATATTATCGCGATTTTCTGAACACGGGTGTCTGTAGAGTTGCCTTAAACGTACGAAAACTCCCGAACAGCTGTCGGAGATTCCCGAATACGTATGTTTTATGCCGTTGTGGC
>PNEQ01130059.1:0-14228 GCA_003012365.1 Medauroidea extradentata | reverse complement strand
AAGAAAATTCGGTTCGATAACCTTGAGAAGAGTTGGAAAATCACTGAGTTAAGAAATAAAATGTATGGTTGGAGTGCTATTACACTAAACCGGTACCGTATTAAGACACACATTGTAGGAAAGCGAACAGGACGAAGCACATACCACTGTATGATATTTATTAAATTGAATGAATAAGAGATGATTGAGTCAGGTTATACGCAACGTAACTTACCTTTGACCACAACTCACTTCGGAAAAAAAAATAGAACTGTATGTACTCGATATTTCCTGTAATTAGTGGGAATTGTAGCAGTGAAGCAGAATGTTATCTACATCAGTGAATAAGTTATGACGTGATGAGAGCTCGTGTTGAACATCTTCGACTAGCACTGCGGTAGCTTTACCTCTGTTGGCGATATCTTCGCCTGTGATAACTACCTACATGACAATGACTATGTCGGCGCATGGGACTTCCTTGACAAAACTGGCAATATATGAGACTGGGTCAACGAGGCATGGATGAAGCTTCTGTTACGAGGCCTTAGTTTGCATTGTGACGACACGAAGTTGATGAGCGCAATAAACTAAGGTTTTTTATGCTTAATCAAGTTATACATGGACTTGACTGTGATAGTTTTAAAGTGAAGACTAAATATATTTCCAAGGTATGTGGTGTTTGTAGTAGTTGGTTATATATTGAATGTACATACATTTTTATAATAAGTTTATAATAAGTTTGACGAGAATAAATATTACTATTTAAATACTTTTTTCGTGTACAAAGTAAAGATAGAATAAAAATAGTAATACATGAAACTGGAGTAGCTGTTCTGGTAAAGAAGAAGGCCAGTGATACGAGATTTTATGATGCTATTTGCATAGCTGCATGATGTCGTGTATATGTAACTGCTCGCTAAGCAGAGACAATGTCATACGCGCGTATATGTACTGTAGAAGAGTGTAATGATCAGTTTGGACAGGCTCTGACAGAACTGTTGGAGAGTGAAGGTAGAGTTGTGAGGGGGTATTCGATGGTAAGTGCGAGGGCTTAGGAGTGGTGTGTTTAGCATAAGTAGTATGAATATGAAATTGTACGTCAGTTTCTTCGATGGGGTGGTGTACACCATGTTTGAAAATAGTCGAAGAGTATTGCATATGTAACTGTCCTGATAAATATGTTGTTTTCAAAACGAATGATTGATTTTATCGGAAATTGAAGGAAATGTAGCTAATTTGGTAGGAGTGTGAGTGTAGACGATGAAGTTCTGTAGGAAATAAAGTCTTTGTAGGTATAATAAAAGTATTTACCAACAAGTTTTTTTAATAATTGATTGATTTTATTGGGAATTTATCGGATATAGCTAAGAAATAAGTCATGTTTAAGTAGTATTCATTAATGGTATTCAAATAAAGTTTTTGAAATTATTGTTACAATACTAAAAAAACCGATAATTTTAAAATTAATGATCAATACGTAGTCTCAATCGATGATTGTTACTACTTACGGTCGTCTAGCTGCTATGTAAAGACACTGGTGACATGCTGTGTAGTGAGAATTATAAAGGAAATATATTTTATTATGAAGGATATAAAAGTGGTGGTAAAGTTGGGAGAGGGGGATGGAGGGGTGTAGTAGTTTGAGCGGGTTATAACACGAGTGTCGGTGAGAGGGGAAAGTAGGGGAAGGGGGGAAATTCATCACGTGACTAGCGGCCAATTACAATGCTTTCGGGTTGGTTAGTGTTAGGGGAAGGGGGATAAGTTAATATATACATGTAAAAAGTGGAGGGGGGCGTCAGTGTGTAAATGGAGCTCGTCCGGGTAAGACGTGTCGGTAGTTGATTTAATTAAATAATTTTTATATAAAAAGTTTTTTTACTAGTTTTTTATTAAAAAGTTTTTACTAAAAAGTTTTTTATTAAAAATAATTTTACTAAAATTTTATTTATTAAATATGTGCGGGGTTATCATGGAATGCGAAAAATGGAAAAATTTTCGGAAGAAACACCAAGATGGCGGCCGGAAACAAGATGGTGTGCGGAAACAAAATGGAGGTAAATTTTTTTTGGAAGTTTTTGAAATTTTGAAAATTTTTTGAAAATAATTTTAAATTTTTTGAAAATTTTTAATTTTTTTTGAAATTTTGGAAGATTTTGGTAATTAAACACTCAAGGTCAAGATCACAGTTAAAGGTCAAGGTCATCCAACATGGCGGCCGGGGATGTGACGTCACAACATGGCGGGGTGGATCCTCACTCGGTCTGGCTCCTCACTCCGAATCCTGTCCCAGAAGGAACGAAATCTTACTACTGTTAGGTAGAGTTGAGGTTAGGTAGAGTTGAGGTTAGGTAGAGTTGAGGTTAGGTAGAGTTGAGGTTAGGTAGAGTTGAGGTTAGGTAGAGTTGAGGTTAGGTAGATTTGAGGTTAGATAGATTTGAGGTTAGGTAGGGTTATGTAGGCTAAGGTTACATTGGGTTAGGTTGGTTTAAGTTATGTAGGATTATGTAGGGATATGCTGGGTTAAGTCATGTAGGGTTATGTAGGGTTAGGTTGAGGTTATGTTGGTTAAGGTTACATAGGGTAATTTTAGGTCGGATTAGCTTAGATTGAGTTAGGATGTATTAGCTTAGGTTGGTTAAGTTAGGCAAGGTTGTGTTAGGATTGGTTGGGTTAGGTCAGGTTGGGTTAGGTCAGGTTGGGTTAGGTCAGGTTGATTCAGGTCTGGTTTGGTCAGGTTGATTAAGGTTAGGTTAGGTCGGATTGATTAGGGTGGGTTAGGTTAGGATAGGGCGGGTTGAGTAACGTTGCATTAGGTTAGGTTAACTCGAGATGAGAAAGGTTGGGTTAGATTAGTTCAGGCTGGGTAAGGCTGGGTTAGGTTAGGTCGAGCTAGGCTAGAATGGGTAAGATTAGCTAATGTTAATTAGGAATACCTTAGTTGTATGTCATTTTAATGCATGCTGAAGCAACTCAGTGCAATAAAGTGCAACCTAGTGCAAGGAAGTGCAACCTAGTGCAAGAAAGTGCAACTTAGTGCAAGAAAGTACAACCTAGATAAGTTCAAATTTGTTTAGGATGTGGTAGAATGGGTTATGTCAGGTTGTATTAAGTCATGTCGAGTTAGGTGAGGTCAAGTTAGGTTAGGCTAGCTTATTTTAATTAGGGATATTTAAGTTTAATTAGTCACTTTAATGCATGCTAAAGGAAATAAGTGCAAGTGAAAATTAGTGCAAAACAGTGCAACTTAATGCAATAAAGTGCAACATAGTGCAATGAAATGCAACATAGAGAAAGAAAGTGCAAAAAAGTGCAAGAAAGTGCAAAAAGTGCAAGAAAAAGCAAATAAGTGCAAGAAAGTGCAACATAGTGCGAGAAAGTAAATACATAGTCAAATAAATTGCAGCATGGTGCATAAAAGTGCAACATGGTGAAAGAAAATGCAACATGGTGAACGAAAGTGCTAGATAGTGCAAGGAAGTGCAACTTAGTGCATAAAAGTGCAACTTAGTGCATGAAAGTGCAACTTAGTGCATGAAAATGCAATGTAGTGCATGAAAGTGCAACTAAATACATGAAAGTGCAACTTATTGCATGAAAGCGCAAATTAGTGCATGAAAGTGCAACTTAGTGCATGAAAGTGCAACTTAGTGCATGAAAGTGCAACTTAGTGAATGAAAGTGCAACTTAGTGCATGAAAGTGCAACTTAGTGCTTGAAAGTGCAACTTCGCGCATGAAAGTGAAACTTTGCATGTGAAAGTGCAATTTAGTGCACGAAAGTACAACTTATTGCGTGAAAGTGCAACTTATTGGTTAAAAGTGCAACTTAGTGCATGAAAGTGCAACTTAGTGAAAAAAGTGCTATAATTGCAATAAAGTTTTGGTAAGGTCGGGTTAGTTTCGGGTCGGGTTAGGTAAGTTCGGATTAGGTTAGTTCGAGTTAGGTTAGGTCGGTTTAGGTTAGGCCGGGTTGGGTTATGTTAGGTCGAGTTATGTAAGGTAGAGTTAGGTAAGGTCGGGTTAGGTTAGGTCGGGTTAGGTTAAGTCGGGTTAGGTTAGGTCGGGTTAGGTTAGGTCGGGTAAGGTTAGGTCGGGTTAGGTTAGGTCGGGTTAGGTTAGGTCCGGTTAGGTTAGATTATCTTAGGTCGGGTTGGATTAGGTTAGGTCGGGATAGGTTAGGTTAGCTCGGGATAGGTTATGTCGGGTTAGGATTGCATATGTTAATTAGGGATACTTAAGTTTTTTTGTCAATTTAATGCATGGTAAAGGAACTCACAGTAAGTGCAACTAAGTGCAGAACAGTGCAACTTAATGCAATAAGGTGCAACATAGTGCAAGAAAGTGCATCAAAGCACAAGAAAGTGCAATATAATGCAAGAAAGTGCAACATAGTTAAAGAAAGTACAACATAGTTCAAAAAAGTGCAACATAGTTCAAAAAAGTGCAACATAGTTCAAAAAATGCAACATAGTGCAAGAAAATGCAACATACTTCAAGAAAATGCAACATAGTGCAAGAAAGTGCAACATTGTGCATGCAAGTGCATCATTGTGCATGAAAGTGCAACTTAGTGGAAAGAAAGTGCAACTTAATGCAAGAAAGTGCAACTTATTGCGGGAAAATGCAACTTAGTGCAACATAGTGCAAGAAAGTGCGTCTTAGTGCACGAAAGTGCAACTTAGTGCAATAAAGTGCAACTTAGTACAATAAAGTGCAACTTAGTGCAACATAGTGTAACTTAGTGCAACTTAGTGCACAATAGTGCAACTTAGTGCTCGAAAGTGCAACTTAATGCAACAAAGTGCAATAAGTGCAATAAAGTTTAGGTTAGGTCGGGTTAGGTTAGGTCATGATAGGTTAGGTTGGGTTAGGTTAGGTGGGGTTAGGTTAGATGGGGTTAGGTTAGGTGGGGTTAGGTTAGGTCGGGTTAGGTTTGGTCGGGTTAGGTTTGGTCGGGTTAGGTTTGGTCGGGTTAGGTTTGGTCGGGTTAGGTTTGGTCGGGTTAGGTTAGGTCGTGTTATGTTAGGTCGTGTTAGGTTAGGTTGGGTCGTGTTAGGTTAGTTCGTGTTAGGATAGGTAAGATCGTGTTAGGTTAGGTTAGCTCGTGTTAGGTTAGGTCGAGTTTGGTTAGGTCGGGTTAGGATAGGTCGGTTTAGGTTAGGTCAGGTTAGGTTAGGTTGGGTTATGTTAGGTAGGGTTACGTAAGGTCGGGTTACGTTAGGTCGGGCTAGGTTAGGTCGGGTTAGGTTAGGTCGGGTTAGGTTAGGTCGGGTTAGTTAGTTTATGTTAGGTGGTGTTAGGTTAGGTCGGATTAGGTTATGTCGGTTTAGGTATGGTCGGGCTAGATTTGGTTAGGTCGGGATAGGTTACATTAGCTCGGCTTAGGTTATGTCAGGTTAGGTTGGTAATGGTAAATAGGTATATTTAAGTTTTATTAGTCAATTTAATGCATGGTAAAGAAACTCAGTGCAAGTGCCACTTAGTGTAATACACTGCAACTTAATGCAATAAAGTGCAACATAGCACAAGAAAGTGCAATATAGCGCAATAAAGTGCAACATATCACAATTAAATGCAACATAGTTAAAAAATGCAACATAGTGCAAGAAAATGCAATATAGTTCAAGAAAATGCTACATAGTGCAAGAAAATGCAACATTGTGCTTGAAACTGCAACTTAGTGGATGAGAGTGCAACTTAGTGCAATAAAGTGGAACTTAGTGCAAGATAGTGTAACTTAGTGCACGAAAGTCCAACTTAGTGCACAAAAGTTCAACTTAGTTCAATATCGAGTAACTTAGTGCACGAAAGTGCAACTTAATGCAACAAAGTGCAATAAGTGCAATAAAGTTTAGGTTAGGTCTGGTTAGGTTGTCACATTAGGATAGGTGGGGTTAGGTCGGGTTAGGTTAGGTTACGTCGGGTTACATTAGCTCGTGTTAGGTTACATCGGGTTAGGTTAGCTCGGGTTAGGTTAGGTAAAGTTTGGTTATGTTAGGTCAGGTTAGGTCGGATTATGTTAGGTTGGTTCGGGTTAGGTTAGGTCGGTTTAGGTTAGGTTGGTTCAGGTTAGGTTAGGTTGGTTTAGGTTAGGTTGTGATAGATTAGGTCGGGTTAAGTAAGATAAAGTCAGGTTAGGGTCGGTTGGGTTAGGATAGGTCTGTTTAGGTTAGGTTTGGTTAGGTTAGGTTTGCAAGATTAGGTTAGGTCGGATTAGGTTTGGTCTGGTAAGGTTAGGTTGGGTTAAGTTTGGTTAGGTCAGGTTATGTCGGGTTAGAATCGGTTGGTTTAGGTTAGGTCAGGCTAGGTTAGATTAGGTCGGGTTAGGACAGTTTAGGTTAGGTCGGTTTATGTTAGGTTGTGATAGGTTAGGTCGGGTTAGGTTAGGCCGGGTTAGGTTAGGCCGGGTAAAGTTAGTTCGGGTAAGGTTAGTTCGGGTTGGGTTAGGTTAGGTCAGATTAGGTTAGGTCGGGCTAGGTTCGGTTAGGTCGGGTTATGTTAGGTCGGGTTAGGTAAGGTTAGGTTTGGTCGGGTTAGGTCATGTTAGGTCAGATTAGGTTAGATCGTGTTAACTTAGGTCGGGTTAGGATAGGTTGGGTTATGTTAGGTCAGGTTGGGTTAGGTCGGGTTAGGTTATGTTAGGTCGGAATAGGTTAGGTTAGGTCGTGTTAGGTAATGTCGGGTTAGGTTATGTTAGGTCGGGTAAGGTTAGGATATGTTAGGTCGTGTTAGGTTAGGCCGGGTTAGGTTATGTTAGGTCGGGTTATGTTATGTTAGGTCGTGTTATTTTATGTCGGATTAGGTTAGGTCGGGTTATGTTGGGTCAAGTTGGGTTAGGTCGGGTTTGGATAGGTCGGGGAAAGGTGAGGACGGGTTAGGTTAGTTTATGTTAGGTCGGGTTTGGTTAGGTTATGTCGGATTAGGTTTGGTCAGTTTAGGTTAGGTCAGGTTAGATTATGTTATGTCGGGATATGTTAGGCTAGCACGGTTTAGGTTATGTCGGGTTAGAATAGCTTATGTTAATTAGGAATATTTAAGTTTTATTAGTCAATTTAATGCATGGTAAAGGAACTCAGAGCAAGTGCTACTTAGTGCAAAACGGTGCAACTTAATACAATAAAGTTAATCATAGTGCAAGAAAGTGCAACATAGTGCAAGAAAGTGCAACATAGTGCAAGAAAGTGCAACATAGTGCAAGAAAGTGCAACATAGTGTAAGAAAGTGCAACTTAGGACAAGAAAGTGCAATATAGAGCAAGAAAATGCAACATAGTTTTAAAAATGTCAACATCCTGCAAAATAATGCAACGTAGTTCAAGAAAATGCAACATAGTGCAAGAAAGTTCAACATTGTGCATGAAAGTGCACTTATTGCAAGGAAGTGCAATTTAGTGCAATAAAGTGCAATTTAGTGCAAGAAAGTGAAATTTAGTGCAAGAAAGTGCAATTTAGTGCAAAAAAGTGTAACTTAGTGCAATAAAGTGCAACTTAATGCAAGAAAGTGCAACTTAGTGCAATAAAGTACAACTTAGTGCATCATAGTGTAACTTAGTGCAACATAGTGTAACTTAGTGCAACATAGTGTAACTTAGTGCACGAAAGTGCAACTTAGTGCATGAAAGTGCAATTTAATGCACCAAAGTGCAATAATTGCAATAAAGTTTAGGTAAGGTCGGGTTAGGTTAGGTCACATTAGGTTAGGTGGGGTTAGGTTAGGTCGGGTTAGGTTAGGTCGGTTTAGGTTAGGTTATGTCGGAATAGGTTAGATCGTGTTAGGTTATGTCAGGTTAGGTTATGTCAGGTTAGGTTAGCTTGTGTTATGTTTTCTCGGGTTAGGTTAGGTCGGGTTATGTTAGATCGGGTTAGGTTAGGTCGGGTTAGGTTAGATCGGGTTAGGTTATGTCGGGTTAGGTTAGATCGGTTTCAGTTAGGTCGGGTTTGGTCGGGTTATGTTAGGTCAGGTTAGGTTAGGCTGGGTTATGTTAGGTCGCGTTAGGTAAGGTCGGGTTACGTCAGTTCGGGTTAGGTTAGGTCGGGTTAGGTTAGTTTATGTTAGGTGGTGTTAGGTTAGGTCGGATTAGGTTATGTCGGTTTAGGTACGGTCGGGCTAGATTAGGTTAGGTCGGGATAGGTTACATTAGCTCGGCTTAGGTTACGTCAGGTTAGGTTGGTTATGTTAATTAGATATATTTAAGTTTTATTAGTCAATTTAATGCATGGTAAAGAAACTCAGTGCAAGTGCGACTTAGTGCAATACAGTGCAACTCAATGCAATAAATTGCAACATAGCACAAGAAAGTGCAACATATCACAAGAAAGTGCAACATAGCACAATAAAGTGCAACATAGCACAAGAAAGTGCAACATAGCACAAGAAAGTGCAACATAGCACAAGTAAATGCAACATAATTCAAGAAACTGCAACATAGTGCAAGAAAATGCATTATAGTTCAAGAAAATGCTACATAGTGCAAGAAAATGCAACATAGTGCTTGAAACTGCAACTTAGTGCTTGAAACTGCAACTTAGTGCAATAAAGTGCAACTTAGTGCAAGAAAGTGCAACTTAGTGCAAGATAGTGCATCTTATTGCAAGATAGTGTAACTTAGTGCACGAAAGTTCAACTAAGTGCACAAAAGTGCAACTTAGTGCAACATACTGTGACTTAGTGCACGAAAGTGCAACTTAATGCAACAAAGTTCAATAAGTGCAATAAAGTTTATGTTATGTCGGGTTAGGTTAGGTCACTTTAGGTTATGTAAGGTTAAGTTATGTTAGGTCGGTTTATGTTAAGTTAGGTCGGGATAGGTTAAGTCGGGTTAGGTCAGGTCGGTTAAGGTTAGGTCGGGTTAGATTATGTCGGGTAAGGTTATGTCGGGTTATGTTAGTTCGGATTTGGTTAAGTCTGTTTAGGTTAGCTCTGGTTATGTTACATCGGGTTAGGTTAGGTCGGGTTAGGTAAGGTTGGGTCGCGTTATGTTATGTTAGATCGTGTTAGGTTAGGTCGGGTTAGGTTATGTCGTGTTAGGTTAGGTCGAGTTAGGTTACATCATGTTAGGTTACATCGTGTTAGGTTAGGTCGGGTAAGGTTAGGCCAGGTTAGGTCGGATTAGGTTATTTTAGGCTAGGTTATGTTAGCAGGGGTTATGTTAGGTCAGGATAGGTTAGGTTATGTTAGGTCGGTTTAGTTATGGTCGGGTTAGGTTATGTCGGGTTAGGTTAGGTTGGGTTAGGTTATGTCGGGTTATGTTAGGTCGAGTTAGTTTAGGTTTGGTTAGGTTAGGTCGGGTAAGGATAGGTATGGGTGAGATTAGGTCGGATTAGGTTAGTTGAGGTCGGGTTACGTTAGCCTGGGTTATGTTAGATCGGGTTAGGTTAGGTTAGGTCGGGTTAGGTTAGGTTAGGTCGGTTAAGGTTTGGTCAGGTTAGGTTAGGTCGGGTTAGGTTAGGTCCATTTAGATTAGGTTAGGTTGGGTTAAGTTAGGTTTGTTCGGGTTAGGTTAGATCGGGTTAGTTTAGGTAGGTTTAATTTATGTTAGGTTAGTTTAGGTCGGGTTAGGTTAGGTCGGGATATGTTAGGTTGTGATAGTTTAGGTCGGGTAAGGTTAGGTTAGGTTGGGTCGGGTTAGGTTATGTTAGGTCGGGTTAGGTTATGTTAGGTCGGGTTAGGTTATGTTAGGTCGGGTTTTGTTAGGTCGGGTTAGGTTAGTTTATGTTAGGTCGGGTTAGGTTAGGTCGGTTAGATTAGGATAGGTCGGGATAGGTTAGGTTATTTCGGGTTAGGAGAGCTTATGTTAATTAGGGATATTTAAGTTTTATTAGTCAATTAAAAGCATGGTAAAGGATCTCAGTGCAAGTGCAACTTAGTGCAAAACAGTGCAACTTAATGCAATTAAGTGCAACATAGAGCAAGAAAGTGCAACATAGTGCAAGAAAGTGCAACATAGCACGAGAAAGTGCAACATAGTGAGAAAATGCAACATAGAGCAAGAAAATGCAACATAGTTGAAGAAAATGCAATGTGTTGAAGAAAATGCAACATAGTGCATAAAAGTACAACTTAGTGCAAGAAAGTGCAACTTAGTGCTAGAAAGTTAAACTTAGTGCAATAAAGTGTAACTTAGTGCAACATAGTGTAACTTAATGCACGAAAGTGCATCTTAGTGCAACAAAGTACAATAAGTGCAATAATATTTAGGTTAGGTCGGGTTATGTTAGGTCACGTTAGGTTTGGAGGGGATAGGTTTGGTCGGGTTAGGTTAGGTCGTGTTAGGTTAGGTCGTGTTAGGTTAGGTCGTGTTAGGTTAGGTCGTGTTAGGTTAGGTCATGTTAGGTTTGGAGGGGTTAGGTCACGTTAGGTTTGGAGGGGTTAGGTTTGTTCGGGTTAGGTTAGGTAGGGTTATGTTAGGTAGGGTTATGTTAGGTAGGGTTATGTTAGGTCGGGTTATGTTAGGTAGGGTTAGGTTATATTAGGTCTGGTTAGGTTAGGTCATGTTAGGTTAGGTTAGTTCGGATTAGGTTAGGTCGGTTTAGGTTACGTCGGTTTAGGTTAGGGCGGGTTAGGTTAGGTCTGGTTAGGTTAGGTCGGGTTAGGTTAGGTCGGGTTAGTTTAGGTTGGGTTAGGTTAGGTTGGGTTAGGTTATGTCGTGCTAGGTTATGTTGGGTTAGGTTGAGTTAGGGTAAGTTAGATCGGGTTAGGTTAGGTAAGGTCGGCTTAGGTCGGGTTAGGTTAGTTCGGGTTTGGTTAGGTCGGGTTATTTTATGTCGGGTTATGTTAGGTCGGTTTAGGGTAAGTAATGGTTAGGTTTAGTAAAGGTTAAGTTAAGTAGGATTTGGTTATGTTAGGTCGAGATGGTTAGGTTAGGTTGGTTCAGTTCGGGTTAGTCTAGCTTATGTATGTTAATTAGGGACATTTACGTTTTATTAGTCAATTTAATGCATGCTGAAGTAACTAATGCAATAAAGTGTAATAAAGTGCAACATAATGCAGGAGAGTGCAACTTAGTGCAAGAAAGTGCAACTTAGATCAGTGCACAATATGTTTAGGTAGTGGTAGAATGGGTTTTATTACGTTTGTTAGGTTAGGTTGCTTTAAGTGAGTGAGGTTAAGTTAGGTTGGGGTGGGGTGGGTAGGGATAGGGAGGGTTGTGGTAGGTTTAGTATCATTAGGTTATGTAGTGTTACGTTAGGTTGTGTTGGGTTAGGCCTGATTCACATTGCGCAGTCAGCAGTCGACTGCTGGGTGTTGGCAGTCGGCAGTAGAACACAATTCACAGTGTGCAGTCCAGCAGTAATTATGTTTTTCGCATTATTTTTAAAAACTGTTATTTAATAATCGGCCATGTTTTAAACACATCGTTTTTAAATTTGTAAAATTGCTTAGTTTGCTTTTAGAACCATATAAAATATCTTAAAACAATATTTGTTTACATCACGTTATTAGGAGAGTAACGCCTGATTGTTTGGAATTTTTCGGCAGTCGGCAGTCCAGCAGTCAGAGATAAAGTTCGCCATCTCCGACTGCTGAACTGCGGACTGCTCGACTGAGGACTGCACAATGTGAATACACACATCTTAATGTACATATTAATCTCTGACAGCCGACAGCGGACTGCCGACTGCGCATTGTGAATTGGACCTTAGGTTGGGTAAAATTATGTAGTGTTGGGGTAGTTTGGCTTAGGTTTTGCAGGATTAGGTTATGTTAGGTACAGTTATAATGGGGTAGGTTAAGTTAGTTTATATCACGGTCGTTAGAAGAACAGGTCTGGACACTCGCCTATCTAACAATGTATTTTGCTTAACCCCCTTGTTGTTTGGCTATAGTTCGTCAAGTTACCGAGAATATTGTGTTTTATTGGCGCTTCTGTTAGGGCAGTCGGACTCGAACTCCGCCCACTTTTTTCCATTGTTAAATTTATAAAGTAAATAAAGATTGCTGGAGCCTTTTCTTAAATCTTTGAGCGGAGAAATTATTTCGTAAATTTATAAAAAAATACGGTTTGATAAATTGTTTATCTTAGAGGAAAGGAAGTGGGCGGAGTTCAGTCCGACCGCCCTAACTGAATCGCCAACAAAACACAATATTCTCGGTGACTTGGTGAACTACAGCCAAACAACAAGGGGGTCAAATATCCAGGCGAGTGTCCAGACCTGTTCTTCTACGGCCGTGGTTTGGATTTGGTTTGGTTGGGTAGCGTTAGGTTAAGTAGACTTTAGTTATATAGTGTGATCATTGAACAATTCCTGAAATGGTTTCGTAATACAAACATAACAGTTTTTTTTTTTATATACGACATAGCGGGCGAATATTACCGTATTGCATATATGACTACACTCCTTTCAGGAATTGTCTGTACGTTTCATTTTATGTATGTTTACTACAGCTAACTGGCTTGTAGTCCTATTTTTTGTTTGGTTTTAATAGCGGGTTTTTCTGCAATACCACAAAATTTGTCTGCAATGGCGTAGCCTATGTCCAAAAACCTGTTTTGTTTTTAGATAGTTTTGGTAGGATAAAGTTGGTGAGAGTTAGTGCATGCTGGTGCAACACAGTGCAGGAAAATACAATTTAGTACAAGAAAGTATACCTCAGTGCTGGCCAGTACAGATCAGTGCAGGTTAGAATTAAGATGGGGTAAGTGATGTAAGAGAAGAAATGGATACAGTAACGAATAACGTTGGGTAACATACAGATTAGGTTAAATATGGATTAAGTTAGGTAGGTAGGGTTATGTTAAGTAGGGTAAGTTAAGTTAATTAGGGTTAGGTTAGTTATTAGGTTAGTTTACATTAGGGTTGGGTTTAATGAGGTAGAGTTTTGCTTAGGTTATGGTATGTTTGTGTCAGGTTAGGTATGGTTGTATTAGGTTAGACTGTGTTAGTTACATTTGGTAACATCGGTCATCTGGCAGTGTAACTTTGGCAATTTAAACATTAGCTTTAATTGTTTGTATTTTTTTTTTTTTTTTTTTTTTTTTTTTTTTTTTTTTTTTTTTTTTTTTTTTTTTTTTTTTTTTTTTTTTTTTTGTTATTCAAGTCTTGTATTAAAACTATTTGAACCTAATAGTAACTTTGAAATTTTCTTCACTCAGCACAAATACAAATAATTTTGAGTAGGCAATCTTACCCTATAATGTCAAAGTAACCCCGGTTAATTGTTTGAGAGGACTCAGTATCTGCCCTTCAAAAGAGTTGCAGTTGGTTACCGTTTTTTTGTGATAGTTTGTATATCCACGAAAAGAACACAAACTCCAAACTACGTCGCATAAGTTTAAAAAATTTGGCACGTTTGTTAGAAACATCAATTTCGGGCCACCAAAACGGCAAATAATGGCTTTTCTCGAATGCAGTATATGGAAACATAACAGGATTCTAGTCAGTAAGCGAGAGATTTTAGTCAGCGAGTAACGTCGAGGTCTCCAGCGTTCGTGAGGGGTGACACGAGATAAGTATGGCGCAGCGTCGTAATGTGAGGGGAAGCCGGGGGAGGGGAGATTTCCTCGAGAGGACCCGCCAACCTACGGCGTCGTCCGGCACGGTTCCCGCCGGAAATCGAACCCTGATAACCTTGGTGGGAGGTGAATGATCTGACCATTCGGCCACCGCGGCCCCAACCGGATTCGAAAAACACAAGTATAGTAACGAGCGTTAGACTTTGAACTATGCTGCCCACAATTAAAGTAATGTTGTCACCGCTTAAATTCCTCTAGGGTAAAGGATAATAGTAAAGCACTGCACGCCAGCTGAGTTAACTTGAGCGGAGAGGCGATAATGCATTATATACGTCGGTCAACAGCGTCCTTACCGCTCCTACCTCACACACAAACACAGTATATACAGGAAGGCCCCATAAGGGTGTTCGAAAAAAAGTGTGCCATATTGCAGGAACATGTCATACACACAAAAAGAAAGAAACAATGTCTAATAAACCTAGCCCGTAAGTGGCACCCTTTAAGATATATGTACACTTTGTGAAAATTACAATAGGAGGGTCCATTGTGGTTTCCCTCCTAATGAAATACGTGCCATATGTTGGAAAGAGATAGTACACATCAAAACAAGACACGAATATCTCACAATGTGATCTGTGAAATGCACCCCTTAAGAGGAATGTACACTTTGTGAAAATTACAATAGGAGACATTGTTTCTTTCTTTTGGTGTGGTTGACCTGTTCCTGCAATATATATATATATATATATATATATATATATATATATATATATATATATATATATATATATATAT
>PNEQ01130053.1:0-10458 GCA_003012365.1 Medauroidea extradentata | reverse complement strand
CTATAAATGACCGGATTTTTGCTGGGTTCGGCAGACAGGCTTGGGGATTAACGCTGCTTAAGTTAAGTATTGAGGTTGTAGCCATAGTATGGCTAGCAGGTTAGGCTTAGCTGTTGGCGTATTTAATATTATATTTATTACGCCCTGCGTAAAAATTTCGTAGGTACCTTCCTAGTTCTATGCCATGTTGTTGGCCATAAGAGGTTACGTTCCGAAAGAAACTGTGGCGTATGTAAGATATTTTGAAATGTAACTTTGGTAATAATTTTCTTACAGATTTATGTTCGGATTTCTTAGGGAGGCTAAATGTTTGCGTCCGTGAGTTTGGTTGTGGTTTTATGGAACCTTGGAAAATTCCGTTTTTATATCTTCAGTATCTGGAAGGTTATATTTATAATGTACCTGAATATCAACTATTTATTGTGAAAATTAGAATTCAGTACGAATTGGTTATAATTTATTTTTCTTGGAGACTAGATTCATAAATATCTTTAATGCTTGTTTGGTTTGTGAGTTTCTAAAAATTCTTGATATTACGTGGTTGCGTCACAATGCCAAATGTAGGCATAGTATACGTTTCTTGTGTGATTTTCATATATTTTTGTATCTTCAGTAGGGGTCAGAAATTTTACGTGGTTGCGTCACGATGCCCAATGTAGGCATAGTATATGTTTCCTGTGTGATTTTCATATATTTTTGTATCTTCAGTATCTGGAAGGTTATATTAATAATGTACCTGAATATCAAATATTTATTGTGAAAACTTTGTATAGCAATTTTGCATTATTTAGAAAGAAAAAAAGAGAATATTAAATAAATATTTATTATAATCATTTGATCTTTTCTGTTCTAAAAACATGTCATATTTTATTTTGACGTTAGGAACACATACCAGAAAGGTTCATCAAAAGATCTAGCTTTGTTTACACTTCTTAGGTCATTAATAGTGTGGAGAACTAAGGAAAAGACCAGGGGAGTGGTGTTACGTCCAGTGTTACTGCTGTCGCTTTTCTGTGACCATGATTTGGACACAGAAGGGTCTCAGTTGTCTCAATGGTAACACACTAAAAATCAGTGACTTTCGTAGTATCTCATTGCAACGTAACCTCAAACAACCTGTTTTTATTTTTATAACATTTTATCTTATCATAAAAACAATTTTAATTCAAAAACGCAAGATATTTTTTTGGTTGTGACCCCTGGTTCCAGACACCCAGACTTGGAACAGTAATTCTGATAAATGCAATCTGTAAGTATGATAAACTGAATGAGTGTTTAAAATCTACATTAATTAATTTTAATATAAACTAAAAGGCTTAACATACTCAAATACTTCAATAGTTCCAATATTTTATCTAACACAGTAGTTTCACTCTCAACTGAAGTCAAAATACAAGTCTAAAGGAATCCGTTTACGTTTCGTTAAATTTCATTGTTTCAAACAAGATTTTAATAATCTTAGAAACGTCATAGCTTAAGAGTAGATAAATAAATGCTGAAATCATCACCTGATTTCTACGCTTTTTTCAAAGCCAATATGGACAAAATACTCAATGACAATCCTAGATAATGGTATTTGCCAATTTAATGAGTAAATATTTATCCAGAATTACTAATTCGTTACGCGTGATCTCTTGCGCTTCAGTTAAGTGCTCAATTTTGTCCAAAACGTTGGCTAAAACTATTGTCTAGGATTGCTATTGTTTATTTTTCGCAAATTGACATCAAGAAACCTACAGTTATAGATTAATACTTTTAATGTTGAATATTATACACCACGCCCTCTTAAAGAGTTTTATGATACGAAGTGTACAGATATTTGTGTGTAACTTTTGAAAGTCACGTGTCTGCACCGAGCCTTCTCAGAATATCAGAGAGGGCAGCATTTGTTTGTTCTCTCTGTATCTGTACAGGATATGCGGGAATGAATGGTCGTAAACCACATGTGTGGTATATAACGTGAAAATAAACATTGTTTGTAGGTGAACATTTGTCCTGCACAGGAGATGGAATGTACACAAGTGCGCACATCTGGCTCCGAGATGCAAGTGCTGTGGCTGAGAGGGTGCATCATTGCACTGCAGTCAAGTATCAGGCGATGCTGAAGCGAGGAGGTAGGCCCACACACACAAACAACGTATTTCCTTACATCGTAAAAGAACAATATGGGAAACTACAGCTTCTAGCATTGTTGAAGCGCGAGACATGTACCAACAATGTGAACTGGAAACACTAGCAACATTCACATTATTATGTCACTGTTTTCTGTGGTGGTTATGTATTTACGAACTGAATTTCTCTTAGGCTAACAGTATGAGAATGTGTTTATAAAAAATTTAAATTCTACCTTATCAAAATAATAACTAAAAGAGTATGTCTATAGTCTAAAATCACGGTAACATTTAGATTTATAAAGATTAATATGTAAAAATTAAAAACCCCTAGAGCAATGAGCTTCTGCAGTAGAAACAGCGCTCGTGTCGGTGAGAGCTGGAGTTAAATAACACGTCGCATGTATTTCTTATGACTTTCCTGTATTATTGTCCTTGTACAAGAAATACTTGGTCTTACGGCGGCTTGCTAACAACTGCGTGAGGAACCACAAGTGTTATATACAAAGAGTGCGAGACTACATGCTTCTGCGCCGCAACTGCCTGCGTTGAGGTAGGAGGGCGAATATTCCAACATCTGTTGTAAAGATGTGCCTTGTTTGACACACTTACTCTGCACATGCGCCGAAAAAAACTGCCTCCCGCATTTGTCTCTCTCAGGCACTGGACTGATGCTGTTCAAATATGCGCACTCGTGTTTGTCCCTGCAACTTTGCAGGCTGCTATTTCCTGACAAATGTTCTCCAACAAACAATGTTTCTTTTCACGTTGTCTACCACCCAAGCGATGTACGACCATTCATTCCCGAACTACCTTATACATCTCAGTCACGCTGTATTTTGGTCAAAAAACTGACGACGTCAAATCTTAAATCAACCTCACTGGTCCATGGCACCGTTATGAATGCAGGAAACTGTGCTGGGGTGATATTGTTCCCTGCACAGTCGGCGTGTTGACAACTTGACAATGATTAGTGATGTGAAGCCGTATTGGTCTACTATTAATTAACTAACAGAAACAGTCGACAATTATTGGATTTATTTATTGTTCCAGAAATGTTTGCGAAAATTCAACTTCGTTAAAGCTTAAAATAAGATTTTCTCACGTCACAAGCATCTCATTGTCTGTTAATAATGTTAAGAGTACCTGCAATCTTCCAAGGTTACTAATAAACCAGTATTCTGTTCAGAAGTTTCAAGAACTGACTTCTCATCATTACTAACTTTAAATGAACCACTAAGTATTACGCAGTGTGTTAATGTAGCCAGGATTTTAGTAGTAAAGTTAAAATAAGTACATTTTATTTCCCAGAACTGTTGACGAATGACATGATTGGCAACGCCACACAGTCTGTAATTTTTAGTATCGAACTGGCCAAAAATCGAATTTTTCACTCCTGTTTTTTTTTAGAATCGCTGTTGATCAATTTTATTATCAAATCTCTGAAGTATGAAATTAAAGTGGTCAAACGTCCCTCTGCCTGGTATGTGACCCTCCAGGAGATCTGGATGATGACGTTTCTGTTATGATATAATTAGAGGTGATGGAAAATCGCCAGAAGGTTTTCTGTCAGCGTATTCTGCAAATCAATGTAGCGTCCTGCGTCATATATTGTTGGCCGACGATTATGTAGCACCGTCTAGTCGTTTACAGACGAATCACAGACGTCCAGTAGTAGCGCACAAGAATTACCATTGGCCCAGTCAAATAGGGAATCGCCAGTAACGAAATAGAAGCGTCGGAAATGAATACATGACATTGAATCCTAGCAAACAGTCAACTTTTCCCGCGATAAAACACCTTCTCTAGATACAATACACGAGGCGAGGCGGGAGCGCAGTTTACAATTTGAAGGCGTGCAGTGAAGCAGTCGGTGTTCACACTTACTGAACAAAACACTTTAATATAGCAATTGTGTGCTATATATTTGCAGCGTTTAAATATAGGCGTGCATATTGACAGCGCTCCACTTAATTATGCAAGTGTCCGTTGACTTTTGAAAGGTTATTGCCGCCGTCTTCCGCTACGAGGCCTTGCATGGTCATTGTTTAAACATTTCTGTGTACAGCAAAGCAAAGACTTTCTGCAACCAGGCGCAGGCACAAGAGTTATAAACTTATTTCTGGCACTGTACACTCTGTCACTTGTTCGATCTGTGCAATATTAGTGATGTAACTTAGCGAAGTTATGACATTTTAAACTTTGAATAGAACTGTTGGGTGTATAGGACTGTTATGATTTAGCTTTAAAGTAAAATTAATTCTGCCAGTATTTTGTGTGCAAAATTACAATCTCAGAGAAAAAATACTGTAGGAATACAAAAAATTCTTTAACTATGCAACACGGATTAATCTAGACATTAGCTTTCAAGACATAGTGTACAAATAATTCCTTATACTCGCCAAATCCTCAAAATGTGACTGCCGGCACTAGCACTCGAGGACGTCCGCGTAAAGGGGGCCGCAGTGGCCGAGGGGTCAGAACTCTCGCCTCCCACCAAGGCGACCCGGGCTCGATTTTTTAAAATCACACAAAAGATTGGATTTTATATAAGAGACGTTGTAGCCCATAACATTGTTATACACCGTAAATTGTTTCATTTTGAAATGTCAGCTGGTTTTAGTGGCGTGCACAAAACCGTAAAATGCACACTTTGACGTTCACTAGATATTACGTAAAAAGTAAGAGAGATAAAATAATTTCTAAGAGCAAAATTTTGTCACAATTTATGTCTAAAATAAGAACAAAATGTCTGGTACAAAAATATAAATAAGAATATGACGTTGAAAACGGATACTAACCGCGCCCTTAAAATTTGTAATTTGCAGGATATAATTTAGCCAGTAACTGAATTTAAAGAGAATTACAATTGATTTACATTTCTACATCCTTAATTATGCTGAATGTCACACTGTATTACTGACACAAATATAATTTGTGTTGTAGCTACGCGAGCACGGAATTTTGAAATTTCATGTTTGCAGAATCAAATTTAAAAAAAAAATTGCTCGCCGTTAGTTCTGGCTTGGAATAATGTTTCGTTACTGTTTATAGTCCCTGTACTTTATTTATTTACATATTTATGTACTCTTGTTAAAGCATGAGTGGATGTCCTGTTAGTATTTATGAGGTATCAGCTATGCAAGGCAAGTATTGCAACGCCCCTTGTTTGTTTCTTCACTAACATTTTGATATAGGCGGTCCGGGATTAAGTGAGCACACAGAAAACCCTGCGCTAATTCTATGTTCAGCTAATTCGTATCTTTTGGCGCGTAACGGCTAACTACGGGAAATGTCTGACCTGTCTGGACAAGTCACTAGGTGTTTGCGCGTGTCAGATAAATTCTGCAGTCGGTAGAAGCCCATGTGTTTTGATAAAAAAAAAGTTTGGTATCTATAAAGAACACAAATATTAGATATCAATTGATTTTACTTCCGCATTGTTGTATTGAAGTAGATAAACACAGGGAACTATGCTGGGTAAAATCGCTACCAACCATACAAGCAGTAAGGAAGCTATTGGAGGTATAATGTCGCATTATATACAATACTGGCTAGTGAAATTTGTCAAAAGTGATATTTTTAGTGCTCACTTTATTACGAATGATCTATATCAGAAATGACTCTACCCTGGTTTGAAGCCCCGCTTCCCTCACCAAAGAACAACAATATTTTGGCAGAAACTTTTGCATTTAATTTTTCCTATACCACGTTCTAACCCTCTATCCCGTTTTTTTGCAAACATCCCCACTCAAATTCACCCAACCCTATTTTTTTTCCCGAAAACTTCGAGGGCGCACGCACGGTTCTCCGTTAAAGTTATTTTTTAATAACAATTTTTTGCTACCAACTTATAGTCCCAATGTTTTGGTCCCTCGTTCTGGCTCACCATCGGGTTTTGTTCCCCCCCCCCCCCTTTACAAATCGACAGAAACCTTCGCGAACGCAAGCACAGCTCAGCAAAGTTTCATCGCGCCCGGATGAATGAGTTACCCAGAAAAAACAAACATATGTACATAATTTTTCAAACGAACAGTAAATTCGCGTTTTTAATACCTTTAGAGGTTAAGTTCAAGAAAGCTTCTGCTTACTGGGCACCTGCAAACATTCAGGGAGAAAACATGACAAAATATGCATGTTCTGCATCCATTTTAAGTTTTGGGCGTTTCCTGGATGACTGGATCAAGCAGCGTTAGTCGTAACAATTTTTGTACAAAGCAATTAATGCTCAACCTTTTTAAACATAATTAATTGTTTAATGTCAAAACTACGCAATTTGATCAACTATATGTATGTACAGAAACCACAAAGAAATTTTTTTACAAAAAGTTTTTTTATAACGCTCGCTACAAAAATGTTTTGTAATATTTACAAAAAATTTGAACTTTTACAAATTTCTTTGTATAATTACAAATATTTCTGCAAATCTACAAACAAATTTTGTATATTTACTGCAAACATTTGGTTCACTTTACAACAATTGTTTGTAATGCTAAACATTTTTTTTTGAAACTAGTTTCCAAGATTTTTTTTTTTTAAATTACAAAATGTTTTGTAAAATTTGTCTGGTCTTCAATGTTTATTTTGTTTCAAATAGAAAAATTTACTCATTACCATTTATTTTACTGGTTCCTTAAGGTGTTCACAATATTTATAACCACTTTAAAAGGTTTCGGACGTCTCACATTTATTACCTGACTGATAATGTTCTGATATTAGTTTACAAGATTTTCCTTGTAAATGTACAGTTTTTTACTGTGTACATACCACAAAGTATTGAAATCGACGGAGTGGTTTCCGAGATATCATTTTTGGCCACCTAGATACTCGAAATTACACACTGTGCGCCGGGTGAATGGGGCGGGACAACGAGAGATGCCAGAGAAAATCCGCCGAACAACATCGTCGTCCGACACGATTCCCACGTGCAAGAATCCCTGACCATTTTGGCAGTCCAACTCCCTAGCCACTACGCCAGCTGTGGTCCTGAGACTCACAGATAAGTATTACAGACATAGTTCGTGCTGTGAATGAAGCCAATAATAGTTTATTCTATGATGTGCATACATGTCGTGTAAGTTCTATAGATAACTTACGAAATCAACCTATGAAATAAAGAACTAACTGTTACTGAATATTATTCAACATGAACGATATCTGCGAGCCTACGTCAATTACCCTATATTTGCCAACGAATTCACTAAATGTAGTTCCCAGTATGTTCTTATTTACGTTTGAAAAAGTTTACAACGGTTTTGAACTACTATGAACTAAAATCGTTTTTTTTTCTAATTGATATTTTATGAACGTTATATAGCAACTAGTTTGTGTTTCTCTACACTACAATTAAACTCGTTACACGTAAACAGCAACTAAAACTGGTATTTTATATCTCTCAGTTCGCCTGCGCAGTACTTTGCAGTACATTACAAAATTCCTCGGAGAATAAGCGACGAGTTACGCTGTCAGGTAAAACTTAGAGATTGCAGTTAGAAGGCGTGTAAAGTCTCGTGTTGTTCTATACAACTAGTGGGCACAATTAACATATTCTCTGTGCAAACGCTGCAACATTTTACTCTTTACGAAGTGTATTCCACGGGTGGTTCGATTTTACTGTTGACCGATACTAAATTTAAGGCCTCGCTCTTTAGTTTAGCAGTGGTTTCGAAAATATTTCTTTAACGTAAATTAATACCTATATCAAGAATTCATTCTGGCAGTTTTAACACTTATATACCATCGTTCGCATCTGAATCTTTCTGTTGCAATACACCGAACAGATTTTTGCCCCTGAAGTAGCACATATTTCTTTCTCAAAATAAGCCAAAATTAAGCAAAATAACTTTTTGCTAGCATACAATACATTATTTTTAAACAACGCTCTGGAAAAATTGTGTATAATACGACTACACAGTCTCAAATATTTTCAAAGCATTTTGTTTAAAAAAAGTTAAGTTGTTTGCAATGGTTTGAAATAAATGAAAGATCATGGCCTTAAGGTAATGGTATTAAATAGCGGAAAATACCAACTAATTGAAACTAAACATTTAATCAAGACGTTCGAAAATACTCACAGTTTACTGAATCACCTATTACTAGAGACATCAAATATTAGCGTTTTCTTTTAGGAACACGTTATAATTCCAACTATTATAAGTTCGTGTTAATTCGTTAATTGGGCCTCGACTTTCATGACAGTTCCCGGAAGTGGCTGTGCCAATAATAGGAACGTAACTAAATGCAGGCACATCTGACTGTGTTAACGAACAGCTGATGTACAGCTGAGGTGTGCTTGAATACATATATATTCTTGCAGGCTATCCTACAAGTCAGCGATCCGCGAATATTTCCCGTCTCTACTTGTAGGCTAACTAGAGCCAGTGATGTTTGCTGAAAACTTGTAGCTTTGCTTCATGGTTATTGGGAGAGCACACACGTGCAGAAGCACCGCTCATTTGTCCCCGCCAATCTGAATAAGATTATTGTGACTCCGTACGTCTGTAAGTTGCCAAGGCAAGGGAGAGCAAATTCATCCAATCACAGACGATGTAGCAGAGCTGCAGATGTGCACGTGACGCATGGAAGCCGAACGTTGCAAAAATATTTTCGCCATAAATTCGAGGCTCTACCTATATCTAGAGGCACGATTATTTCGCGTGTTCATCTGGCAGCAGCCTAGACTACTCAGTTCTATACGTGTACCGGCTGAAGCAGAATATACATTGGCTTATAACAATACAAACGTGTAGCACGTGATATCTCCACGACTTGTTTCCATATTTGGAACCGGCTTGCAGTTTTCAAATGTGTGTTAAAACAGGTGTCGTCTAATCACAGAAGGAGGAGTGAAGTATACGTTATTGACATTCAACCTGACCTAGAATCAATACGCGAAGTACTCGTGCCACGAACTTTTCGCGAAAATAATTTCTCCCCAGTTTGTATCCGAGCCTTGTGTGCATATGTACAGTTCTGGTTCACAGCCAGTGACTGCACTGCATGTTTGAACTGCCACGTGTGTTTGTGTTCTACCTGCATATAACATACATGTGGTGTCGCGATAACCTTGCTGTGATTGGAGCAGTCAACTGATAGACGTCACTTCACACACACATGCTGCCAATAACTGCTAAGCGGAGCTGCAGATGTGCGTAAGACACTCTAACTAACTGGGGCAACATTCTCTTCGCGAGATGTTCAAAGCCCTACCTCAGTGGCGAAGCGTGAAGTGTTTCTAGAGCAAGCGGTATCACTCAGTAGTGACTATACAGAACTCTCAGGTGCCTGTGGAACCATTTGACTGGTAGGGGCAGGTAAACTTCTCAGCCAGTATACTGTTAAACATTTCCGTGAATTTACGGTCAATCTTACGGAAACGTCTGTTTAATTAACGGGAACATTATTTTGCAACACAGCTATACATAATTATGTTTCATTAATTAAACATATGTCAAACTGCGAGAAGAAACTAAATAAATAACCGAACGCATTATTGCTCCTGCATCCAAAGAAGTCACATAAATATGCGAGTTTCCATAAGTGGAGCTAGTTGCCTTCCGTAAATTAACGGACACTTCTGAGGAATTTTTTACTAGCACTTCTCCATAAAACAACGAAAATAAATTTTAACAGTGCCACCTAATGTTAGTGACAGTTTTTAGCAACTGTTATGTAGTACTTCTTAGTAACGAACTAAAAATTCCACTGGCATTCGGTACCACTTGAAATACTCTCATGTACACCGTTATACATTTTAACGGAAATGTACCATTAACAAACGGAAATAGTGTCCGTAAAAGTAAAATACGGAAATGTCTACAGTAAATATACACTACGGAATCATACGTAATATGTCCATAAGTCTGCTGCGGACACTTACACGGAAAAAAAAATCGAAAATGTATGGGTTAGAAAGCTGTAAATATCACGGATAGATTTTAATAACATCACCGGTAAATCTGCAAATCTGTATAAATGCAATTGTAGCATTATAGACTTGTAGGTATGGCTCAGTCCCATGTGATGAAACTGTTTTACGGAAACTTCTGTTGGATTAGGAACTAAGTTTCCGTGAATTCATGGAGGTAACTGGAGAAATTTTTACCGGAAATTCCGTAAATCGACGGAGAAAATTTTTTACAGTGAGGGTGTTAAGAGACGAGAAACTAGTTCTCAACAATACACCTAGGTCTCAACAACACACCTAGGTCTCAACAATACACCTAGGTCTCAACAATACACCTAGGTCTCAACAATACACCTAGGTCTCAACAATACACCTAGTTCTCAACAACACACCTAGGTCTCAACAATACACCTAGGTCTCAACAATACACCTAGGTCTCAA
>PNEQ01130052.1:0-10437 GCA_003012365.1 Medauroidea extradentata | reverse complement strand
GTGAATTCTGTCGTGCTGTTGATGTGTCTTTGGGCCCTGAGTTGAGTGCAGTTGTACACACTTATGTGGACGACCTGTTGGTGGTGAGTGGCAGTTTTGAAGAGCACTTGGACATTTTGACCAGACTGTTCGTGCAGCTGAAAGCGGTAGGGTTGACGTTGAATCTAAGTAAATCCCTATTTTTGCGGAACGAGGTAAATTTCCTTGGGTTTGTCCTCGACGCAGTAGGTATAAGGCCTGACCCGGCCAAGGTCGAGTCGATACACAGGTTCCCGGTGCCTAGGAATGTTAAAGAGCTACGGAGTTTCCTTGGTGTATGCAACTTTTACCGACGATATGCCGAACGCTTCGCGACAGAAATTGCCCCCTTGTTGAGACTTTTGAAAAAGGGAACGGCGTGGGATTGGACGATGGAGTGCCAGGACAGTTTCACGACAGCAAAGTCATTGTTTACTAGCGAGTGTGTTGTCGTCCACCCTGATTTTGGTAGAAAGTTCTTCACGTATGATGACGCATCAGGCTATGGCCTGGGGGTCAAGTTCGTTAAGAGAAGGGAGGACTGTGAAGAAGAACTAGTAGCTTTCTCCAGCCGCTCCCTAACAGCGGCAGAGCGTGCATATACAGTCACGGAACGTGAATGTTTGGCCGTGGTGTGGGGCCTTAACAAATGGCGAAACATTCTGTTGGGACACAAAGTGACAGTGTTATCTGATCACCATAGCCTCACATTTTTGCAGTCCTGTCAATTGATGGGTAGCAGGCTAACACGTTGGTGTTTAGCTTTGCAGGAATTTGAATTCGACGTGCAGTACGTAACAGGCAGCGCCAATGCTGACTCTGACCTTTTAAGCCGGACGATCATGGCAGGCAGTGAGGTTATGTTGGAGGATAAACCGAGGACTGGGCCGATGGTGGCCAGAGTTGTGGTGGAAAGGGACGTAGCTCTGGTTAATCGGTTTCAGGGGATTGCGGCTGTGCAGAGGGCTGACGACGTTTGGCAAAGCATTTTGAGTGTGTTGGAAGACCCGGAAGGGGACGTGACATTCTGCCACCAGTAAGGTCTTAAGTTGGTACTGCATTAGTAATGACATTCTTTTTCGAAAGGCTGGACTAGGAGAGGAGGGGTGGCGAGTGTGTGTGCCTAGGGCATGGATTCGGGATTTGGTTATGCACGTGCACCGATCCACCGGGCACTTCGGAGAAAAGAAGACTTTGTGGCTATTACAATCTAGCTACTATTGGAGTGGTATGTCTCGGTGTGTGCGTAAGTTTGTCAGCTGCTGCGAGTTGTGCCAGCATGCCAAATTCCCAAATCGTAATTGGGAAGGCCCATGGCAGGCCATCATCCCTGAGGGACCTTTAGATCTGGTCGCCGTAGATTTATATGGACCGTTGCCTAGGTCAAGGGGCGGTGTTTGCCATCTGTTGGTTGCGCTTGACGTGTTTACTAAGCTGGTCAGATTCTACACCTTGAAGAAGGCTACGGCGGCAGCCTGTGTGAACAGGATGTTGAACGACCATTTTCCGCAGTTCGGTAAGCCCAGGCGTGTCCTAAGCGACCACGGTACGCAATTCACGGCGGACGTATGGCACTGGGAGATGCTATGGGCAGGGGTAGACGTGGTCTACTCGTCAGTAAGACACCCACAAGGCAATCCGGTGGAACGCTGCATGCGCGAGATTGGTCGTTTGCTGCGTACGTACTGCCACATGAAGCACAGCAGCTGGGCGGAGGCCATTCCACTGGTCAACGAGTTCCTCAACATGCATGTGCATAGCAGCACGGGATTCGCCCCCATAGAGTTGACAGAAGGAAGGGTCCTGAGAGAACCGTTGGCCGCCAGTTTAGAGTTCCCGCATGGAACGACCCCAACGAAGGAGGAGAGGCTGGAGAGAGTAAGGGATAAGCTGAAGGCAGAGGCGGAGAGAAGGAGTAGGCGACAGGCTCTGACGCGGGCGAACTTAAGAGTAGGCGATAAGGTTTGCTGCGGGTTGCGGAACGCAGCCAGTTTGTCAGTAAGGAGACGAAAAAGCTGTTTCTGTTGTATGATGGACCCTTTATAATTTCTAGGTCAGTCGGACCTAACGTCTGGGAGTTGGCCCAGATCACGGATGAGGGGGTGATAAAGGGTGTCCATAATTCTTATTTATTAAGACCTTTTAAGGGGGTGGTTCATGCCAAATTTTTCATTATTTAAAAATTGTTGTATTTGCACGAGATAATGTTTATTTTGTAGACATATGTGATGTCTATGTTTTGCTTACTGGAATTTTTTTTGTAACTTTCATAGTTTGTATGTAATGGAATTTATAGTCGAAATTTGCACATTTCTGTTTTATGAATTTAATCAAAACCAACAAACTCAACAACATGAAATAATAAAAACAATGGCATTGGCTATAGCAACACGCGTATAAAAATACCGATGTTAAAATGTTTGCATTTTAAAAAAATTACTGATGTTTACAAAACTTTTTATCAAATTCAATATTTTTTTTTAAATACAAAAATTTTAGCTTCTGTGTTTTTATACACATGTTGATGCAGCCCATGACATTGTGTTTCAGTGTGAATTATTTCATATTGTTGAGTTTGTTGGTTTTGATTAAATTCATAAAACAGAAATGTGCAAATTTTGACTATGAAATGCCATTTTATACAAACTATGAAAGCTACAAAAAATTCCAATAAGCAAAACATAGACATCATTTATGTATACAAAATAAACACTATCTCGTGCAAATACAACAATTTTTAAATAATGAAAAATTTTTCATGAACCGCCCCCTTAAGTGTTAGGATGCAGAGGTGGGTGTGGCCCGAGAAGGGGACACATAGGTAGCTGTATGGTAGTGCAGTAGAGCGAGAGGGAGAGTGGATGTGAGGGTTTGTAAATTTTGTATGGCTACACAGTGCAGAGTCGAGGCCCGAGGTGTTCGATGTTTGGCGGTCAACAACAAACAAATAGCATTTTTTTTTGTGAAGGGTGGTAAACCTTGCTAACAATTGTGGTTTGTATTTATCAGTATGGATAATGTGCAGCTTTGATATCAATTGGTAATTTGAATGGATGTACTTTGTAATTTTCCAGCACATAAATATGTGCGATTTGTGGCAGGCTGATTGTGAGAACCTATAGGATTCTAGTGTCTGTATGTTGATGACATTGAGATAGACCATAGATGGTGGTTTGAAATGTTTTTTTTGTATATATGTGCATATGTTCCTGATTGGTGGAAAATGTGATTTCATTATTGTGTTTTTTTTTGTTATTGTTTGAGTGAGCCATGCCTCGGACTACGAGGAGCATCCAGGGACGAAACTAAGCACCGGTCCATACAGAATTGGATGCAGGCTTTTAAGTTCAATGCTGACATCATTGGCGGGAATATAACCTTTTCCAAAGAAAAAAATAAGTAAGGTTTGCCAAGTTTTGTTTTGTCAAACCTTCCTGGGGGGTTGTAAGGTATTTGGCTAATTTTAACCCATACCAACCTTCCTAATAAAATAAAACCTGTTGACAGTAATTTTGTGACGTAGTTTGGAGTAGGTTTGTTTATTTATTTTATTTAAAAGGGCCGGCGTCAGCATTGACATTAGGATCCCAGGGTGCTTCACGAGTATTCTGTTTATGATTGCAACACAGTTTTGAAGGTCGTTTGTCTTGGTCGCTCAGTTGAGTTTCAAGAACCCGGCCTATGATGTTTGAAAGTATGATATGTTTCTGCCAGCAATAATAAGTGACGTTTTTTTTATATATTTCTAAAGCATACAGAGGACTAAAATAGAACACTTGACAGGGCTTGAACAAGGACATAGATTTTGTTAAATTGTAGTTTAGAAGTTGTATAATTATTAGCTATTTGTTTCGATGGGCCGCGGCGTTTTTTTTTTATTATTATTTATTTTCACAAGAATTTTAAGAATGACAACATTTGCAATGTGCTCATTGAGTCCATTAATTTCCTACATGAAATAATTGAATGTATTTAATTTCAGAATTACAGGGCATGCTGCATAGTCGTTGTTGATAATATTTATATGTCCGTATGTGTTTTTTTTGCTAATTTTATATTTTGTGATTCAAAATTAATATTATATTCACTAAATGTATACGCCCGTAGGAGCGCTGGGCGGCAAATTTCGGAACATGTCACGTGTGTCCGCCATTTTGTGACGTATTTCCACTACCGGGAGGATGTAGTCCTTGCAAAGGCGAGAGATTCTTTTTCTTAGTGTTGGAGATGGCCTAGAGAATGGACGTGTTTTGACGGCCGCACGATGTAAGATGTATCGCCCAGCATCTGGCTAGTGTGCGTGATTTTCAGAGGCTAAAACTCACGCATAGTTGAGACAATGAATAATAATCTGCAGAGAACAGTATTTCGGTCGGATTGGCGCGTTGGTTAAATAAGTAACCTGGAATTCAATTTTTATAGGCCGAGCCCATCGAACTTTATTTCTGTCAACACGTGGAGTGTTGTTACTTGTATGATTGGTGAATAAAACGCAGTTTTCACCCTCAAATTGAGCTCTGAGTTATTCGCTTAGCATTACTGATTGTGCAGTTATTTCTTTCTCTCACCGAACCGCCCACGAACCGAGAAGAGAGTTGCTCTACCGCCGAGTGTGTGGAAGGGTGCGTGCCGAGGCTAAACACGGAGAAGCAGTAGCGCGGGACAAAGGCCCGCTACACTGTCCAAACAATACAGGATTTTGTTTAACGTGTTTCAATGATTTTCAGAATTGACTCAAGTCAGTGAACTGTGACTGTACATGAACAGTGTACTGGAACCCATAAAGACAAGAAAAACTTAACGTGTATCGAATAAATCTTATTTAGCATTAGTTTGCTAAATTTTTTGGTATTTGTTTTATGTTTATAACAATGTCCATATCAGCAATTATTGTCATTTTGTTACAAAATTTTTTTCATACATGTTCTCATAGATCCAACACACTTTTTTGTATATTACATATGTGGCTTTTGTTTGCTAATTTATGTTGCCTTTCTTCATATTTTACAAAGTTTTCGTATGAACATTCATAATTTATTATTTGCTGTGCTTGTATTCGAAAAGTTGTCAAACCAACAAAACTTTGTACTAATTATTGCTGCTTTTGTAATAACTGCATTTATTATTTTTGTACGGTATTTATTACCTACTTGTTGCAATGTTAACAACACTCCGTAATATATTCTTCGTTGGATTGCTATTTTTGTTACTTTGTCAACTTTTACTCTTCGTGCATAAATATTTTTATGCTTCCATTCATAATTTTTGTGTAAATAAATATTTTTCCAAAGCGTTATCCTATAATCCACACTCATTTTCGATACTTGTAAGTTCAATAAGCATTTTGTGTGATAAACACCATAGGAGACACATGCAGTTCGTTCCAGGAAACAACACAACTACTATCTACAGTACAGTAAAAGAACCAACTCACAATAGTTCACACGCTACTGCACAGATCGCGCCAAACATCATTTGGCGTACATATCTCGGTGGATATGTACCGCACCAGAGTTGGGTTGTCATACTGGAGCCGGGGATATGTAACGCACACAAGTTATGTGATCAATTTTGCCTCCAGCAGTCAACATGACAACCAATGCACTTTCGCAGACGACCTTGTGCCAGGATATTCCATGCTGCACTTGAAATTGTTCCATCCATCCATTCTAAAATTTTAGGTTCTAACCTCAGGGCGAATTCCTTGGCTTTTCTTTGCATCATCGGCCCACTTACAGGGAGGCATATTTTGTAACCTAATCTGGCCGAACCATTCTAGCAATACCGCCTCTAAACCTGTGTGAGCAGTGCATCTCAGATTTTTCAGTTGAACACTGCGGCCTTCCCTCTGTACTGCGTTTATCATCTAGTCTCTCATTTTTAATACGGTGAACAAAGTAGACTTCGGGATGCCATGCTACCATGAAATTTCAGTTTTCGGAATTTTGTTTTCATCTACTTGCTGGATGATCTCATACTTCTTTATGAGCGGCAAACTGGCTAGCTTTCCACTCATTTCTTGAAATATCAAGCCTGTATAAGACAAAGTCGATGACCCGAGTCACGAACTTTATTCATTAAAAGGCATGCAAAATGTTACCAAAATCAGAATAGTACAGCGCAGGTCATCAACAATTGTTCATGAACTCATGCCAAAAACGTAACCAAATCAGAATCCAAGGAAAGCAAGCGAAATAAGTCGTCAACAGTACTAAACACCTCAATAAATACAAAAAAAATTAACAAAACAAATCCATAAAAGACAAGCAGCGAGACAGTGCAAGTAATACATCCGAGAGCGAAAGATCACTATGGCACGACAGTCTGCCACGGTGCACGCATAAACATAGTAAATACTCCGGGTCGTCGGAAGGGAGTGAGCAGAGTCACTGCTTATTAGCTAGCGATGATAGCTAGGATGGGGTGAAGGATGGGGTGGCATCTATTTTTAGATGTGTGCTACTTATAGACAGTACTCAGCAAGAAAAACGCAGCGCAGTGCACCTATAAAAAAATGTAACAATCATATTTTTCAACCTATTTTCTTCAAATTTCAACTTCTTTGAACAGAATTTTTTCTAGTTTTGCAAGATGCGGTCGTAACAGAGAAAGGATGTAATTTTACATCGCCAAAAAATATATTTTGTATGCTGATAGTTGAAAGACAAGTGATTGCATTCAATGGTATTAAATACCCAGTTGTGATGTGTCAATTTCACCAAATTACCTAGAAACAAACATATTTGGTGGTGCAAAGTTACCCATGCTGGTGCAAAGTATACCCACTTTATGGTACTCTTAATATTGTTTACCCTGACCAAATTTCATTATTAGCATGTGGTTTAATTGTGTGAGAATAGTGGAAGTGAGCTACCTTAGGCTTTATTCATTTCGTTTTACAGCCCAGAAATGATGTCAGTAAATTCGGAATAATACATTTGCGTAAAATTAAGAAAAAAAAAAGTGATTCTTATTAGTATTAAAGTGGCCTAAAGACCACATTACTAATGGTGGCCATAATCAACATTTTAGAATGTTGTGGACATTGGTTATTTTGTATTAAATTTGTCTATACAAATTGTATGCCATGTTACATGTAATATTGACGTATGTTTACAGTGTCCAGTACTGTGAAACCACCACCTCATCCTGCCCATTCCATATTCCCGTACCTTACGTTTCATCCCATCACCCTAATTACTCCAGCACACGTCAGTGCACTCTACTCTGACGCCAAGCATATTTAAAAACCTTCCAAACCCTTCCCTAGCTATCCATTCACTCCCCAAACCAAGAGCAAGGATTATTAATACAAATATTTTATACGAGACGTCTTGCCACCTGTACGCATGCCACCCACAATGCAGAGAAGACAATAGGAGAGGGAGGAGCCACCCTTCACGTCCGCACCATCTCTCATTAGGTGAGCAGCCAGCCAATCACTGCAGACCCTCGAAGAAGGTATTTAAGAGGAAGCGCGAGCCACAGAAGTCAGTTGCAGCTCAGTTGCCACTCAGACCAGTCGCGATTTATTCGCCACTCAGTCGCAGTTCAGCTGCAACAAACCTATAGCTCCAGGCTAGGAAGACCAGTGACTGCCAGACCCCTTATCCAGAAACGCCAGTTGTCGTCTAGTCGCGATTCACTTGCAACTCATTATAGTAACAGTACACCTGCCACTCTAAGCACTAGCAGTTGTTATTGCTAAAGGTTCTGAATCTGCTGTGGTGGATTTTTCTACCCCCACAGTACCTCAAACTACAGCTACAGGCTAGGAAGACCAGCTACCACGGAACCTCTTCCAGAAGCCCCCCACCTCTCTCAACTGTGAATAACTTCTCAGGCAGCTACTACGCAACACAGTCCACGTGCCAGTTCCTGAGATATCAAAGTCAGCTTCACCGACTCTCCCCACTGGAACTAATACTCTTCGGCCTTTACTCCTACATGTCCTTCAAGCTTTTAGGCACAGGGTGTTGAACCTATTGTTGGCTTATGCCAATTAACAACGCAGACTTCATAACCATTCTCTTTCACTCGTTCTACCTTTCCTACTCATTGTTGACCATTCCATCTATCTTTCACACCATTTAAGGATCCTACGACCCGACATACTTTCAGATCACCAGGAAGTCTGGTTATCTGCTCGTCTTAAGAACTTGTCGTCTGGGAGGAGGCGTAAGCCGCTGGGAGGAGGCATAAGCCACACACCTCCCAGACTTTCTCATAACACTCTCTGGGAGCTGCATAATGTACTGTGCATTTCTCGAGCAGTGACTGGTTTTGACTTTTTACTGGAAGAGTTGAAAAAGCTTAAGGACGTGCTGAGGTGCACTTCTAGTGCTCCTCTACTAATTTGCCAGACCAGCGCAAGCAATAGTTTCGCCGCACCACGGCTTTTTACGCCACACTGGCGAACTTCGGGCACAACAGCTACCAACTTCCTATTCAACCATACTGCTTCTTCACCTTTATCTGAGCCACAGTTAGGTAATACCTAAAAGATCAGGTAGGAAATTGAAAGCCAGGCAGGAGTTTGCTAAACTTGTCCAGAAGGCACTGGAGGTTAGGGATCTGAGACAGGGGTGTACTGGATCCAGACGGAAGTTTCCGCCGCTGCCAAATGTGGTACCTGCTCAACTGCCACGGCATCATACGTCTGGCTTTGCAGTCGTCAGGTGGATCTGCTTTCTCTCTCACCCCCTCCTCCACCCAGGTTGCCATCTCAACCCATCCTCACCCTTCAATGTAACTTGGCATCTACCTACTCTCTTGTCCAGGGCGTCAATACCCCCATTGTTGCACCTTCCTCCCATCCACCTTCAGATGCAACTGCGGTAGGGACTCAGCCTCCAGTGCAGCACTAGTTTCCCACACTGCATATCACTGTGATGTGGGGAGAATCCAAAGAGGGAGATGGCGGATATCGCCCCGGAGGTAGCTTGGTCTCCCAGGGTAAGCATCCTGCTGTCCTACCCATGCGCCCTCGCCGACAGACGACCCAGCCCCACCTGCCTGTGCCAATTTACATTATACTAATCACTGTAGTATTGCAGGGGTTATGTTTTTGTTTGCAGCATTACAGGTTTTTATTTTTAAAAGGTGAGCTTTATTCAAGTAGGTATTGTCATTTATATTTTTCGGCAATATACTACCTAATTTATATTTTCTTTTAGTGGACTCAGCTTGGGAAGAGGAAAGTATAAAAACGCAGCCATGAGTTGTAATTGTGTACAATGATCTAGACATCAAGGTGTAATCATTAATGTCATGGCCAGTAGGTCTTGTGTGGAGGTAACCTTAGCTTCGTTGCGTGCTCTGGTTATTTCCGAAAAATTTTGCGTCGTTACAGAATTTCTACATTGTATTTTTTCATTAGGCTCTAGAGGAGTTGGTGGTATTGTAATCACATGACATCAGCATGCAAACAGGAGCGTGGCCTGGAGTGCTGTGTGTGACCTCATTTAGAAAGCTTTGTCTTGGCAATTTGCAGTAATGATATAAACAGCAACTAGTTTGGTCAAGCTGAGGGGCTACAGCACAATTTATTCTAAAATGCAGTCTTATTATAATACAAACACCAATTAGCGTGATCATGACGCAGAGCTACGGTAAAGTTTATTTTTAGTTTCATAAAAACCTACTATGGAAGACCAGCAGGCAACAATACAAACACCGATGATTATGCTCATGTTGCAGAGCTACGACCAAGTTTTTTTTAGTTTTATAATAACGTTGTGTGAAAGAGCAGTAATAATACAAACACCAATGAGCGTGGATGTGTCACAGAGAAGTGCTAATACAAACAACAATGAGCGTGAATGTGTCACAGAGCAGTAATAATACAAACACCAATGAGAGTGGATGTGTCACAGAGTAGTAATAATACAAACACCAATGAGCGTGGATGTGTCACAGAGCAGTAATAATACAAACAACAATGAGCGTGGATGTGTCACAGAATAGTAATAACATAAACACCAATGAGAGTGTGTGTGTCACAGAACAGTAATAATACAAACACCAATGAGCGTGGTTGTGTCACAGAATAGTAATAACACAAACACCAATGAGAGTGTTTGTGTCACACAACAGTAATAATACAAACACCAATGAGCGTGGTTGTGTCACAGAACAGTAATAATACAAACACCAATGAGAGTGTTTGTGTCACAGAACAGTAATAATACAAACACCAATGAGCGTGGTTGTGTCACAGAACAGTAATAATACAAACACCAATGAGCGTGGTTGTGTCACAGAGCAGTAATAATACAAACACCAATGAGTATGGTAGTGTCACAGAGTAGTAATAATACAAACACCAATGAGCGTGGTTGTGTCACAGAACAGTAATAATACAAACACCAATGAGAGTGTTTGTGTCACAGAACAGTAATAATACAAACACCAATGAGC
>PNEQ01130051.1:0-10458 GCA_003012365.1 Medauroidea extradentata | reverse complement strand
CAGAAAACTCTGTACTCGTGGTTGATAACGCACCATATCACAATAAATTGCGAGAAACATGTCCAAATTCTAACACCACAAAGGAGAGTATGAAGTCTTGGTTGCGCGAAAAAAGTATTGCATTTCAACCCGATCTGTTGAAACATAAACTATATGAATTAATTAAACTTCACAAAGAAAGATTTCGTCTGTATGTTATAGATGAGTTAATTTCACAACATTCCCACAGCGTTTTACTTCTTCCACCATACCACCCGGATTTAAATCCATTAGAACTTATTTGGGCGGAAGTAAAACAATGGGTTGCGCCACGAAATGTAGACTTTAAAATTAATAGTGTCATTTCTTTGTGCAAACAACGTTTTTCTGAGATAGGAAGTGATAAGTGGAAGTCTGTGTGTGGACATGTTAAAAAAATTGTAGAAGGATATGGAGTACATGAAGGGGCTATTGATATCGCTGTCGACCAAGTTATAATCAACATAGGTGGAGTAACCGACACTTCAAGTGACACCGATACTGGCAGTTCATGTGACGACGTAGACGGCAGGAGTATCGCTGGAAGTGATGGTGTATTGTCTGGAGTTGAAGAGTTACAGTAGGTAAGTTGGCTGCCACAGTCATACATATGTTTTTTTGAATGGTGTTTACGACATGCAGCTGGCCTCCGTCATTCCCCCTCTTAGCAGTTGGAAGGGGAAATGTGGGGCGGGTTGCTGCGCAGAACGTACCAGTTTACGCCTGCTACGCATCTCGCTGAAGACCTTTCCTAGCGTGCGGGCACTGTACTTCTAGTGTTTAGAAAGAGGAGGAAGAGGTTGAAATGCCGAGTCTGTAGATAACAAAATATGACTGTTTACTTTATGTTATTGGTATAGTGAACAGATTGTGCATGTGTTCTGACTTGAGAACACTGTTTCAGACTGTATGCAGCTAGATATAATCACATGCCAGTGAAATAAATCACTCATTCCACTCATTATTTAAAATGTAAAAAGCAAGAGTGAAGCACGTTTCCTGTTGACAGTGTGTGACTCGATTGGGTGTGAAAGAGAAGGGGCGGGGGGAAAGAGACGAAAGTCTGTCAACAAATGCATGGTATTTTCACATTCGTGCACAATGTAGTTTATGTGGTGTTGACATACGAAGACATTAATGCGTGGAGAAATTCGGGTATCTGTTTACCAGTTATGGTTTATAAAACCTATTCAGAATAAATTACATAAAGAACAGCGATTATATGCAGTTGTGGGAAAACTGGACATCCAAGAGAAAACCAGTAGACCATTCAACAGGTGTTGTAAGAAATTACCAATATATAATCGAAATAAATAAATTACTATGAAATAAGGATTTTATCACCTGGAGAATAAAACATTGCCCGTACTTAATTGCATGTAAGGTATGTCCAGAGTCAGCACTAGCAAAACATTCGCCATAGAGAAGGTGCAAATTGTCCTTTGATGACTTACATCAAATTCACGACCCGCACTTCAAAATCCAAACAGCTCTGCGTATGAAATCACGGGTTCCTATTTATGCTGTTTTTTCTATGTTAATTTTTTTAAATTGTGAACAGGAGCAGATGTTTTAAAGCCATTACCTAGAAATGTCTGAAATTTGTTTGTACTATTTAGTCTAATTTTTCAAAATGTAAGTCTCTATAATTTTGGCTAATTATTATTGACTGATTTAAATTTTCTTAAAGTCAATAACTAGCCAAAATTATAAAAATTATGGTTTTGAAAAAATTATGTTACATAGTACAAACAATTTCTGACATTTCTGTGTTACTGTTTTGCAATAACTGCTCCCTTTCATTATAAAAAAAATTAAACTTATTAAAATAGATTAAAAAGGGATGGCTGTTTGAACCCTGCTGTATACATGTTCTGTGTTCCCATCTTATTACTCTGGCTCTGCCTTTACTAATACAATAAACAACATGACTGCGCAGAGGCTTGTAACAAGGGTTGGCATCACTGCAGGCTTGCAAAGTCACAGCACTCTCCTAAAACACTATTGTTTATCTCGCACGACTTTGACCAAGGTTGCATGCAGGACAGCAGCTGTCCAGTTGCGCCCAACCCGTTTTATACAGTAGGCACCAAAATAGATATGTGACTTAACAAGAGTTTATATTTTTTAGCACTTTTGTGTAAATTGCAGTGCAGCCTACCTATGCGCGCAACATATTTGCAATAAAGCAGGGTACATTATTTTACTTCATTTTTTGAGACTCAAATTTAAGTCTCCTCTCTCTGTTTTTGCGATGTTAAACTAAAATAAAAGGAGCGGGGCTTATATTTGAGAAAATACAGAAATATTTATACATACTCATAATATTGTGTTACCTATAAAACAGTCTGTCAAAGTTTTCCTCCCCATACCTGTAAACCTTGCCAAAAAAACTGAAAGTGATAATTTTTTAAGGGAATATATCCTATTTAATTTCAAATTTACTTTTAAGTAAATTGCAAATATGTATTTACAAATGAAGTGCATATTTTTTTTTTGTTTTTAATTATTCACAATCACATATTGTCAGTCAACTGCAATACTTTTCAGCAATATGAAGCAATATGAAGCATAACAAATGGTTTTAAGTCCTTGTGTATGCTGCTGGACTATTCTTTTGTCACTCAACCTACAGGAGAGATCATGGTATTTTTAGAGAGTACAAGGGACTTAAATGAACAGACATGTGCCGGTTTCTGTACACTTTTCCTTTTAAACACTTGCTTCATTTTCTGTAAAATTAACTCCTAGAAAAGTCTAAACTTTTAAAGCTGTCTGTAGAAGTTCTGAACGTAATTGCCAATTACACATAAATACACTTCCTTACAAGCGAGAAACATATTATGTGTGTTGTTCTAAATAAGAAACAAATTTTCTTTCACTGTGCATTGTGTCTCAGTGTGTGAACAAGTGAGTTTTTACAGTGTGCTGTTCACATTTCATGGAACTGATATAAAAGTTTAGACCCAGTCCATTATCTCCATAGCTCAGTAGAAATTGGGAACATTTCATTCAAGTAAAAACAAGTTTTGTAAACAGTTTATAACCAAAAAAAGTGACTTTGTAGTTCCCTGCTTTAATTGCAAGGTTCAGCAGCTCCTACATAGTTATTATGTATGTTTGAAAGTTTGATTGAATTTTAATTATTTGGTTCTGTCGATAATGCACGTTAAATATACTAAAATTCTTACTTCACAATGGTGATTGCATGTAAAAAAAACAGGGAATGATTGGTTTTTACACTAAACATGTTTTGAGTTTGTAGAATACTAGAGGAACATTTTAGGTTTAATAATTGAAAATTATTTTTTTAAAAAGTATGACATAAGCTGCACAAAACATGTTTTGAGTTTGTAGAAAAGTAGAGGGAACATTCGTATTAAAATTTAAAACACTTAGGACTTACCCTCGACCTACATGATACTTTCATAATGTTAACTCTTAATGTGCGGAATTAGAAAGCATATTATAAATGTACCTCACAATTTTCAATTTAGTAGTACTTCTTTGTGAAAACATATACGTTGGAAATTTGTTTATAACAGCAATGTGAATGGTAAACAAAACCTTCAATATGTTATTAATTTCTTCATTTCTAAATGCATGAATTTGTGTGTATGGTCTAATTATGCATGCATTTGTGTGTATTTATTCTAGATATCTATTAACATCTTTGCTGATTTTGGGTATGGATTGTTTTATTTCTGGTGTCAAAACCATTTTACAATATTGCAATAGAGCTTTTGTTTGCCAAATTTTTTTTGTGAACTTGACTGGCTATTTACAGTATGTGACTAAGCAATTGAAGTACCAAATTTCAAATAAAATTAATTCTCTCAAGTTAAAACTTAATAGTGAAACGCCCTCAGTTTGAGTGACTGCTTTAAGCAATACTTAAACTTAAGTAATGTTAAGGTTAGTTCTACTACAGGTTAGAAAGAAAATATGTTTTCTTATGGGATAGCTTGGCACAGGGAAAATTTCTGCCACTAGTTTTGCTTCAATCGCCAAGAGACCAGATAAATACGAAACCATAGTAAAATTAAGTTTAAATAAACTTGTAAATTATATTAGTCATTTAATTTAATTTTAAAGTGGAAAGAAATCCATTTCGCATTTCAAATTATCAACTTAATGTAACTAAAATTCTCGGAAAGCTCAGTGATTGGTCAGTTTGGTGCACTAGCGATACCAGTGCTCAAGTGGCAGAAATTTTCCCTGTGCCAAACTTATAACATTGATCTTTCTAACCTGTAGTAGAATTAACCTTAGTACTGTCTTGCTGGGAGCAGGTTTATGACATGTTAGTAAAATCAGCCATGATTATTGTTTATCATACGCATGTGAAGAACATGTTGCTACTGAAAGTGCAGTTGCATGTACGTGTGTGACAGGTGGTGTCCTGTGCAGGCGGTGTTGGCACGCAACATGGGCAGGGAACTTTGTTAGTGCAGCCACCCACTGCTGTCACTACAGTCGCTGACCACGTAGCTTACCAGATGGTTCATACACCACAAGGTCTACTGGCCACACCCGTTCATTTGGCCTCGTCACAACCATCTGAAGTTACTCAGCCCAGTTCCCCAGGAATAGTGCATGGTAGCACCCCACTTTCTCAAATTGGAGCCAACCCATGCCCACCTCCATCTGACTCAACATCTTCTGTGCTTCATAGTAAGTGTTAAAAGTATATAACATTTTGTTGGTGGGTGGCAAGGTGGGTACAAGTTATTTGGAAATATAATCACATTTAGTTACATGGTAAACTATTATTATACTTTCTCTGTATGTGACAAGAGAAGCACAGATCTTATTGGCATTACTTAGACTTGTACCCTTTTTAACTCCCACTGAATTTTTCTACCTGTGTGCAGTAAGCATGTACAGCATAACAGATATTCAGTATTCGTTTTAATCAATATTTTTTTGTTTATGATGACAGTGACCAAAACAAACATCATAACTTAATTTACGGTTGTAGATTTTATAACAGCTCTTAAGTTAATTGTTATGTATAATGTCTTACGATTACAGAATAACTATCAGTATTTGATTATAATTCATAGGGAGAGTTATTCTGCAGCTTAAGAGAGCAGACTTGAATACTGGCTACCTGTGTACTTGAAAACAAATAAAATGTAGTGGACAATAAGCTTGTTTCACTAAATAACGAAATCAAATTGGCAAGTACAGACTCCCAGGGCCTTATTAACAGTCGTGAGATAGTTCCGAGATGATTCTGAGACCATCTTGTGCCAGTTAGTCCAGAGTTGGTCCTGACTAAGTGTTACCTTATTCATAAATGCCAACTAACGCCGGACTAGAAATAGTCGCGGGATCTGCCTTGTACACTGTTTCCAGATGCTTTGCGCATGCGCACTCCACATTTTAACACACAGGCAAGCATTCGCTAGTGAAAATAATTTGAATTATGATTACATTTACCCCCAAATATTGTTTCAGTTATGTCATATAGTGAATGTATATTGATGATGTTAGTACGTTTTGTATCAATAAGCCACTTTATTAAGATATGCTATAAATAAAAAATTCAGTAAATTTTGGTTTACAGATAACACTATTGTTGTGGCTATAGTAGGGCAGTATTAACGCTTTCACTTTCTAAGTTAGATTTGTGAGATTGAATATTCGTGAAACACTCTTTTTTTTAATTTCTTAAACTACTAAATTAATAGTCACAGGATACCGAAGTTATATTTATCTAATCAATATTATGTCCCAAATGACAGTTAAATCGTAACAAACATAAGTTTATATGTGGTAAAAAATTGACTTTTAAAACAATAATTTAAACTACTGTTGATAAAACATGGGAAAGAATGGGGAAAAAATCTGTAACACATATTGTAAAAGCATAGCAGAATTAAAAACTTATATATCTGGTTAATCTACACTACCAATACATAAACATGTATATTTAACTAGTCAAAATTTTACTAAGAACGATATGTGCTGTGGCATTATGTAAAGCACTAACAAGAAAATTGAACAGCAAAATTCAGTTTAAAAACGTAGGAAATATGTATAAGAATATTTTGTGAAAATAGAGGTTTCCATACCGAAATACTATAGCATTTACTGTCGTGACGTAGAACAAATTTAATGTTTAGTTACAGAATGTACAGAATAAATGCACTTATAAGATAAGAAAACTGCATTATTTTCGTTATGTACAATTAAAAACTAACAAATATATAGAACAATAAATTTTTGCACCAGTCAAGGTTTGAACCCACTCCACCACAACCTTGGAATCACTGTGCCAGTGGCCTACCCCTGTTGCTTGTAGCAATAATTTCATCCTCTTAGGCCTGATAAAATATTATCGTAGTATTTAAATGTCATACACGGTACAATAAACATGAAATACAAGTTTTTTTTGCTCACAAAGTTTTAATTTGACCATTTTATATTATGTAACTAGTACTTATGACTAAATAAATTTTTAATTAGACTTATAAGTAATTAAGTGTAAAATATTCATTATATTCCATAAGCAGCATATATAACACATACATTGTCTTATATTATAATGGTTTGACATGTTAATTTTCGACTAGCCCATTGTTGAACCTAACCTTGGTCCAGACTAAAAGTTAGACCGGATTAACGCACGATGATCTTCGGACTAGCGTTAGTCCGCGTCTATGAATACGACAAAAAATAGTCCGACGATAATCCCGCACTAGTCGGGGTCAAAAACGACTATGAATAAGCCCCCCAGTAATCAGGAGCTTTGTGTCCCCTACAGGTCTCTTGTTTACCCTTTGTAAAGACCAAGCATTATACCATGGATTGAATGAAGGTCTTCCTATTAACAATTTAGTGAGGATGAACATAGCAGCTGAAAATACGTTATTTAAGCACAACTGAAACTAATTTCACTCCCTTATCACAATTTTTATGTTTTATGCATTCTGAAAATTTTTCAACTGGATGGCCATTAACATATAACTTCGACCGGCAAAATACACTATTTCTGTGATAAATTAACACTACAAGCTGTTTATTACTGGTACTACTAAAATATTTCTGCAGTTGAACTATATTTCAGCATAAGAGATGCCCCAGAATATTTTACTTGTCTACGTCAAAGCTTACTACCTGCTTTCCAGTATATCATGGGTAAAATATTAATTTATTGTTACACTAGGTTTCACACCAACCAAAAAACTGGTTTAGGATAGTTAGTTCAGCGGCAAAAACACTGTTAAGTATATAATCAGCTGGAACTCTAGGTTTTTTGTCTTGAAAAAACAAAATCTTTTAAATGGTAAAAATGTGAAACACACCTTTAACTTTAATAGTACATGTTAAAATAATATGGTCACCGCTAAATGTCTCATAGAGGCTAGTTGTATGCTAGAAGACTGTATGATATTTCAGTGACTTGCGCTTAAAGGCTAGGGAGGGGCGTGATGCACGTATTATTTCGCCCTTACCACTTCCACACTTACAGGTCTCGAACTCGCAAAATACTTTCATTCAGAGGCCACCTTATGTTAAAATCACTTATGTACTGTCTTATTAGAAAACACAGTGTTTGCGTTCATGATTTCAGTTTGGCCTAGTTATAAATAAATCAGAATACTTAACTTACTTTTGTGTTTGTAAAATAAACTGTATTTATACTCTTTTAAACCAAATGATTTTGTGCTACATAAGACAATGCATCTTTTATAAATTTCTGTTACGAATCAAAATCTTACTGATTTTGTAGCCAACTTAAAATAAGACAATAGTAGGTATCAGGCACAGGCTTTACTCTGTTTATTTTTCCATGGAAACAAATTCATTTTTTAATTGAAATCTTCAGTTTAGTTCCAAACGTGAATGTAACATCAAGCACATTCTTATTCTTAACACAAATGTTTTGAGTGTTCTTATATTACGACTTCAGTTTTTTGTATACAAGAAAATAGTAAGTTCTTATGGTTGTATTAATTTATTTAATAAGCAATTTGCGATGAATGAGTCATACTGACTCGTTAGTAGGATCTATAAAATCATTACAATGTACAAAATTACTACTCTACAAAGGATAAAATGTTCTATGCGAGTATCATAAATATACACACACATACACGTACCGCAACACATTCGTTATATATCGTAGAGTAAAATGTACCCTTGTAAGATATTAAAAGGTACAGTGAGAACTGCAATGTTAATGTAAATAAAACTAGATGTTAGGAAGCGTGTTGTTACATGAACGAGAATTATGAACTGTATCAAAAACAACTAACGATGCACAACATTTAAACGATTGGCAGCGAGCCAATAACAAGAACGCGACTCACCACCATGTTGATCCAACAACGACTGACTGACTTCCGCCTCTGCACAGGATCGCCAACTCTCCCAATCCACAGGTTTGCCAGCAGCTTCTAAGGTCGACATGGCGGGAAATTCAAATTTTCGATGCGATCCAAAAACACTTCACAAAGCTCAATGTCTTACAATTCACATACCAACTGAAGATTTTTACATATATAACGTCCAAACATTCCACCCACCTTGAAATGTCTAATTTTAACAAAAAACGGGCAAAGGGTACAGCTTCACTACAGGTCATTTCAGCTGGTCTTTGTCAGTACGCACAGTTCCACTAGCACTGCACCATATTTTCCTGAATGAAGTTTCACAGTACGGCCCAGATGCCACTGCAAGGGTGGGAGCCTGTCTTCCTTCAATGATAAAAGTTGATTATAGGCTGGACCAGTTGAATGTTCCTGCCACTTCCGACGTTTCTGCAGCGTGTGGAGGTAGTCACTATGCCAGAGTCGCCAGAAGTCCTGCTGAAGGCGTTCCACAAGTTGTCATCACTGCAGCCGATTGAGTGGCACATCCATGAGGTCGAACTCAGGCAAGGCTACCAATGGTTCCAAAGTTAAAAAAAAGCCAGGTATGAGAGCGTTGAAATTGTTGCGATTGCTGCTTAAAGGGCCTAGAGTTTAGGGTAGCTTCGACCTGGACAAAAACTGTGTATAGCTCTTCATAAGTCAGAACTTGCTCCCCAGTTACCCTTTGCAGATGAGTTTTAAACAATTTGACTCCAGCCTCCCAGAGGCCTCCGAAATGAGGTGCTGAAGGGGGGTTAAAGTGCTAGCTAACACCCAACTGGGACATTGAGTCAACAACAACTTGCTGGTGATCAGATGAGGATAGTAACTGCTGGAGCTCCTTGAGATGGTTTTGAGCACCCACAAAGATAGTGCCACAATCTGAGTAAATGTCAGATGATCTACCTCGCCTTGCTAGAAAATGTTTGTATGCTGCTAAGAACACGTCGGTCGACAGGTCTGAAGCAAGTTTAGCATGGACAGTCGTAGTGGCAAAACAAACAAATATCCACAGAAAAGCCTTCAAAACAGGAGCTCGTTGAAGTCGAGCAGCCTTTATCATAAACTGTCCGGCATAATCAACCCCTGCCTTAGCAAATAGCTTAATTTGCTGTACTCTTATGGCAGGAAGGTTACCCAAGAGAGGCTGAGTGGACGATGGATGCTGTTTGAAACAGCGTAAGCAATGACGTGCTGTGTGGCAGATCAGGGTTGGGTCCTTAATGGTTAGTTTGGTTGATTGTGTTTGTTTTTGTGCTTTCTTTTTATAGTTTGCTAGATTTTGGTCTGATTTTATTTAGGTTTGGTTTCCCTTTTCTTTGAGGTTGTCTGTCGGCAAGGTTTGTTTTACTTCTCCTTGTCAGTTGTGTTTCAGTCACGGTGTGTTCACCGTTCTGGTCAAATGGGGGCATGTTGGGTAGTTATCTCGGGGCATCTTGAGTCGCTCCTTCTGTCGGGTCTACCCCTCTAACGGCTGTGGAGGGCCGGCCTTGAGGGGAGTGGAGTCTGAGGGGTCACAGCTGGGAGAAGGGGTAAATAGGGGGGATAGTTTTTGCCTGGTAGGAGGAGGGGCGAGTGGGGCTCATTCCGGCAAGGCGAGTGGAATGAAGAGGTAACTGGTAAAGTGGACGATCTGTGTGTGGTGATCCAACAAAGTCGCGGTGCCGATGGTATTTGACTAGGGAAGATTCTTCGTCCTTTTTGAAGGGTTGGTCACCTGATTGCTCTTGGGCTTAACAAGAGGTTTGGGTGGCCTATTCGCAGCCGAGGTATGAGGCTGGCGACTACTGGTTGCCGAGAATCTGATGAGTTGGTGAGTCGTCCCGATTTTCGCCTTTTCCGTGCATAGGGAGTGTAGCTCTTTGGATGAGGATCCCAGTCGGAATACATGGTTTTGAAGAAGTCGGGGAATAGCGACTCGTGAAATTTCAGAGTCATTTGGAAAATGCAGATTGTGACATCGTCGGAGACTGTTAAAACTTTGTCCAAGTCGTTCGGAAACCAAAATTAGGTGCACAGAGCTGGTTCTGGATTGGGGAGGTAAGGTGTATGCATTAAGGGCATTTCGGAACAGAGG
>PNEQ01130034.1:17199-38037 GCA_003012365.1 Medauroidea extradentata | reverse complement strand
GATTTACATGTGCGAATCATGCCCCAACTTTGCGATTTTGTTTTTGAGAATAAATGTGCGGGTGGTACATGGGTAAATACGGTATATATTGATTCCGCACAAAGAATTTCCCTGAGTTTTCCCTGTGTGTAACACACATTTTAATTTCCCTGAATTTTCCCTGTTTTCCCTGTTTTCCCGGTCGTTGGGAACCCTGTTCTTCGTCTGACAGTTTCTGGCAACTACTGTCCGACTCGTCGGCATCCAACCACTTGTGAATATCTGCTTCTGTGGGACCAGTTTCACCACATGCCAACAATGTTACTTGGTAATCACTGGCCGAACCCCTTGAAGTCTTGCTCTGCATCTTTATCAAAGAGAGGCTTATTCCATCCATTCACAAGAGTAGGCATTTTCATTTCCTCCCAGGCCGAGGCACTATTGAAAATGGCTGACTTGATGTTTTAGGCTCGAATTCTCTGCAGTGTTCTATAGCCACGTGTGTCTTCTATTTCACCTTGTGGTTCTTCCAACATAACCATAACCTTGTTAAGAAATTTCTTTTTGTATAACCTTTTACATGCCAAGATTATTCCCTGATCCATAGGCTGAATCAGAGAGATCGTATTAGGAGGCAGTGCCAAGCACTTAATTCTGCGATCATTACTACACAACTTCTCAATTTGGGGGTGAGAGGGGGCACTGTCAAGAAGTAACAATGCCTTGACTTTGTCAGGTGAAATCTTCAAAATGTCCACCTGAAATCACCTCACTTCAGGCAAGAAGTGATTTTGAAACCAATCGTTCGTGATATCTTGAGTGAACCATGCATTTCGGGAGTTGTAGTAGTGAAATGGCAGATTATGCACAGTATTCTTAAGGACACAGGACTTGCGAGATTTTCCTACAATAACTGATTTGAAGCAGTGACTATCATCAGCATTTGCACAGAGTAAGGCAGAAAGTCTCTCCTTACTAAGTTTTCGTCCAGGTGCAGTATCCTCGTGCTCGTAGGCTTGTGTGTTTTCTGGCAGTGATCTTCAAAACAATCCCGTTTCATCTGCATTGTATAGTTGTGCCCTAGTTAAGTTTTCTTCCTCTATTAGGTTGTTAAGCCGCATCCTAAAAGGCTCAACACTTGTGGTATCAGCACTTAATGATTCGCAATACATTATTTTGTTGATTATCCCGTGCCTGTTGCGAAAATGCCACAACCAGCCATCACTTGTGTGGAACTCTATGTTGAGGTGTACAGCTACTCTTTCTGCAGCTGCTTGCAGCTCTGCACTACGCACTGCAACGCCACTTGATCGCTGCTGTAGGTACCACTTATGTACAGCTTCTTCAAGATCTGTGTCACTAGGCTGTTTAAGACGCTTTCTGCTGGCTACATTTTTTTCCGAGTCGCACTTCAAAGCAAACTGCTTCAGCTTGTCTTTATTTTTCTTGACGTCGGACACTGTTCGTTTCGCGATTCCGTACCCCAGACACAGAAACGCCAGACTCTAGTTTTTTGATTAATTTTAATTTTTCAGCAACAGTAAAAGTTACACACTTTCGTTTCGGTCCCATTATGAAAAACTAATGTTTCCAACTGGAAATGTGATGCGAGTTTACAATCACTAGTACTCAAATACGTGCACTTGGCCTTGAAAGAGGGCGGCGAGCGGAGGGATGGGGGAGGGACACGTCCGCCGTAGAGGCTGATAACGATCTCAAGTGTCTGTTAGGCAGAGCTGCATTGTCAAGTCTGCAGGCTGGAATGTCATTATGAGTCACGACTTATACCACGCCGTGTTGCACATACTAAATGTTTTGTTTATGCAACTAATGGACACGCTATATGTTAATGCAGTGCCTTTTATAAGTTACAGAAATTATATACGATTTAATGTCTCGCAATATTATGTGATCAATTAAAAATTTTTTTGGGTGGTTGCCGAATCACGTCCGAGTTATCCGATGTCCGGGACATTCAGGTCCGAGTTATCGAGGATCCACTGTATTTATTTATAATTACGAAGGGCTGCCATTTTTTCTGTTGTATTTGGCTGACTATTGGGTTGTATGTTTTTGGGGACCACGAAGTAGTGTGCCATTTCCTTGTAATGGTACATTCAGGTACATTAAATGTGCTGAAAAAGAAACTGTCATAAATTTATCAGCTTTGTTATCAATGCCCGCCCATGAACCATCCATTAAACGAGATAAGAAATTCTTCATGCTCACCGCTGGCTTGTGGAGTAGAGAAATTCTACTGCTCGTTGCCGTGGTATGAGTTGGTGTAGTACCACTACAATGCTGATGAAAGAGATCTATATTGAAAGTGTTTCTCCACCAAGAACATTAGCCTTTAACATAGATAGCAGGAAACCTGCACACAAAACCAAACAGGAAAGATTAACTGCAATGTGCTGTGCTAATGCTGCGGGATCACCCAAAGGTAAGCTTTGTGCAATTGATAAGGCAAAAAAGCCACATTCTTTTAAAGGGACAGAAAAAGCACATTTACCAGTCAGTTACTACAACAAAATGGGGGCATGGGTGAATTATAATTTTTTAAAATACTAATTCAACCACAATTTTGTCCTGCAAGTATGTGAGCATTTGGAGAGCAAGAAGTTGCCTAAAGGGCTATATTGCTTCATGATAATGCACCATCACATCCCAGCGCAGACGAGCTTAAATAGGACGATGGACAAATACAATACATATTTGCAAAATATTTGTCACCTAATAATGTAACATCCATAATTCAGCCAGTGGGTCAAAGTGTCACTGTGGCAATGTAAAAGTTCCACCGAGGCAGCCTCCTGCAGAAACATATTGATGAGGGTATCAATTTGGCAACTTTCTGGAAAAAACCAAATGTACTAGATGCCATCTACGAATTGTTCAAAGCTTGGAACATGATCAAACCAACAACTATTAGCAAGTCGTGGAAAAAAAAATACTTCCAGACTTAGATATGGAAGACTGTACTGGTTTTGATGATGACTCTTTTTCGGCAGTCAATTTAACTACGGCTTTACAGCTAAGAAATTAAACAGTCAGTGAAAGCATTCATAGCGATGTGAATTTAGAGTGGTTTCAAGTTGACAGTACCAAGCCGGGTTATCAAGTTCTGAGCGACAGTGAGACATGTTCAAGGTCAGCCGGAGACTGACAAAAGTGAAGATGAAGACTGCGCTCTGATACCGGAAAAACGCGTGACTCATACCTCAGCACTTCAATCAGCAGATAACTTGCTTCTGTACTTAAGAGGAACAAGATGACACACTTCTATCAAATAAGTTGGTGCTGCATATACGTTGCGAAGTAAAATTAGAAAGAAAGAAGCAAACTCGCTGGAAAAAAAATCTATCACAGACATTTTTGAAGTAAAATCGTAAAATCCTTATTTTTGTGCTAACAGATAAAGTGTTCATTTGTTCAGTTCTTGCATTTTATTTTTGCAATCAATGATACTACATAATGTAACTTTTTACTTATTTTAGTGATGCAAATCAGCTTAAACAATGGAAATTCAATAATATGTGCGTAGCATATAAAGACATAAGACAATGCACAAATGTACATTGTTACTGAGAAGTTTTCTCGTAGATTTAAGTGCTAAAAATGAAAATAGTATCACCGACGTTTTATAAAATTATTAATTCTGTGTGACCTGACAGTGTACATTTGTTAAGATATCATATTTATGTTTTGCAATGCACCAATATTACATTGTGAAATATGGCTCTCCTCCTAACACACACCACTACAGAAGTGTTTCTCTTCACGTCACCCCTCCTTTGTCATTTACTGCCATCGTCCACTGTTCTTACTTTGTTTATTCTGACTGCCAGTGCCAGATGGTGAAGGGAGTGGGAAGGCTAGCTGAGGTCAAGTGGCTGCCTATCCCGCAACATGGGCACTCGCGCAGTTGTCAGTTTGCTGCGTCTGGCTCAACATGTGCTGTTGCCAGTTTGCCATCACCTATATTTATTCTACACATGGCGGCACATAACATTTATTTTGATTTCACTTTTCAAATGCCATACGTATTGTATATTTAAATGAAGATTTTTATTTATGATAAAATAACCAAACAAGTGTATTAAAGAACATAATATACTAGTGCATATAGGAATTATTATACATGTTACATAAGTTAGCAGATTAACCGGGGTTTTGAATTATCCACGGTACATCTCCCCTCTATTAGCGTGGAAAATCGAGTCTATTGTACTTTGGTAATACACTGTACTTTAAAACTCTGTAACGTGGAAGCATTTTCTTCAGTAGTGACACCTGGAATAAATGGAAAATGTTGGCTGCAAGTACAGTAGCTTAATAATGCCCTAACTAGCCAGGAACCATGTGTCTACTGTGTCACAGGACTAACATACTGCTAGGTTCACACATACTGTACCTCAAACTACTGCAATCTTGCCAGTAGGATTGGTACATTAACTTACGAGGTCCAGTGATACATACACCAGTTTGGCTGAGGCTGTAGCATCCTCTTCCCAGAAGATATTACAAATATTCTTGTACGAACATTTGAATACCAGAAAGAAAGAACACTTTAACTGACCAAAATCTTTGGAGCCGGATGGTAAAATGATTCAGAAATGGCATTGATTGTGTTCGCTTGCTCAACAGATACTTCATTTAACTTACATGCTTCCTGCTATCACGCTGTAATAGACATAGGTAAAGTGGAGTTCACTTTGATTTGAACAGCTAGGTGACCTATAAAGACGGGAACAAGGGGCAATATTCATTGAGTAAGCTCCCCACATGCCCACAATAACAACTTCTTTGCTGTATGCCAACAGCTATGAAGAATATCCTAATATACAAAGTTGTAACCCTAAACAGCAACAAACCTTCAGGGAGTGCCTAGCTAAACCTGTACCGTAGTGGAAGATTTCCCCATCTGCAGGCATTAACTTAACTAAGTCCAGGCCAAGCCAATCCATGCTCATTCAAGGTAGTTTCTAATCAACTGCATGCAGGACAAGGCACTCTGTGTAACCAACACATTAATTGTTAAGGGACAATTCCCTAGAACTGCTCCTAGCCTTCACATTCTGAAAAGAACTTAATGTAATCAGTTCCTAACATAACGAAGGTGGAGCGATGTAGAGATGGTACCATACTATGAAGCATCCAACCCTTAAAACCCCACTCTACTCTCCCCACATAAACACATCTACGGCCATTTCCATTTCACAACAGTAACAACTGTAAAAATTAAGCACTTGTAATCATAAGTTGTCAGTAACAAGCATTTCACATAGACTTCCAAGATTTGTCATTGATAAGTGAAATAGTACTATATTTTTGTTGGGCACAAGTATAGTTGTAACACTTGTAAGTAACAATTCTTGTGTTGGTACACTTAACATAACAAGCGATAACATTATCTTCATACATAAAACTCTAATACTGACTCAAAATGTATGTTTATTCTCTGCATAAAGGCTCTCCCGCATCTTTGCAATTCCACTGCCAGTTCACCTTCATAACAAGAAGAAAAAGAACTAAACAATACGTCTTAAACTTAACCCCTTCAGATATTTGCCCGGGGTTGTAAACCGGCATTTTTTAGATGACTACTGTATTTTTAATGCCTAAAAACACATATTTATTGTTTAATGCATTTAAAACCTTGAATATTGCAAACCTTGTAAAAAAAAACCTGGCAATGAAGGAGTTAAATTACTGGCACATGTATAAAGCTGCCTATCCACCATCTGACACTGATTAAAAAATAAAAATACACGTTAGCAATCGTCAGCTACAAGTTTGAAACTGCAATTGTAAGTAACCAGTGGTTCACTTGATAAAAACAGGCACTTTGTATGTAAACTTGTCAACATCAACTTCCAATCACAAGTGTCAACTTGTTCCTTTGTGAAGCACAATATTGTGACGTGATACTTTATAAACTTGTAGGAGTTTACTTGTTATGAACAAACTTGCAGCTTTGTGAATGGTGCCTGCCAGCCTACCAAACAATGTAACCATGGTAACCACTATAAACAAAGACTGTATTTATCCTGTACATGTGAATTCAATTAGCAATCACCTGATAGGCTGGCAGACACTAGGATTCATCATCAGACCATTCTACAAGGGCACTGTCTGTGTCAAAACACACAAATATAAACTTGTAAGAGAAAAAAATTGATGACTAAAATACAAAATAAATTATTTTTAATCCTTTTCATTACCCAACAGAAAAGTTCATGCAGCCAATTCTTAACACCAACACACTGCTCGAGAGATTATTTCATTTCATTTCTAAAAATTCCCCTGCAGGTTGGCACAAGAATGCCATTCACATAACAAGATTTAAAATTAAAAAACATTCTCTTTATAACTGTAAGAATACATCCAACATCAGAATAGCATATAGTCTATAACTTTTTAAAAACTAATCAGTCCTACATACCTTAATGAAGTAGTCCAATTTGATGATATTACAATTCCTTTGTAGAGATGGAGCACACGGAGGAATAGAGAGCACCTTCTCCCAAGTTTCAGCAGAAATCTTTGCCACAGAACCGAGGTGCAGTTCCAGCATTTTGCGCTCTACTTTACGTTGCTTTGTGTACGGGTAGTTGGCAATGAAAGTTGCTTGCTAAACGCAAAGAAAATATTCCAAAACATTAACTAGTTAAATTTTCAGAGCCTAACAAAAGTGAAAAACACAGTAATACTTTTTACTTATTAATAGCTCAGAAGCACTGTACCCAAAAAGAACCATACAAATAATAACAAGTTAACTGAACACCAGAGATGTATCACGCATACGTACTAAAATTATTTCAAACAGAATATAAGCTGTAGTAAAACATATATAAGACCTCACATTATGGCTTTTCCCCACATTCTGGGTGCGAAAGGACTGTGCAGTTAAACCTACCAACGTGATAAAGCACCACATGACATCATTACCTCATGGAACCTTGGAACATGCCTTTTGAGATCAGTTTTTTATCTGTGGCACAAACTTACGGCTCTAACCAGCAAAACGTGACACGTAAAATTTAGACATTAGCGTTCAAATTAGAATGACTACGTACTATACGGTACAGGCAACAATTGCACTTCTTCAATCAAGAAATACATTCTCTGCATGTGTATGTGTTTTTCAGGGAGGTTGAAAGAGATAGGTGCGGTACCTCACTGACCCACGGCACATCCATCCCTTCTCCCTCAGCATGTGTCAACTGTAGTGGATTGATTCTTGGGTCATTCTATTTTAAATCAACTAAATTTTAAATATTTTGCTACTGCATGATTTTTGATTATTATATATAATATTTAATCTGTTCCCTGGTCATGAAGAATGAGGCTCAAGGTACCAACTTGTATATACGATGCAGCGTCACTCAAAGTTATGTCACACAATGGACTTTATTGACACACTTTTATTGTGAAATTTGTATGTATGTAATTTAATTTCTTATTAACACATACATATGCAATAAGCTCAGTAAAACTTCACGTCACTGAATGTTCACGTGCGTGAAGGACAAGAGAGACGCAAAGTCTACATCAATATGCACACAGCCCCAAGCACTCAACTCAAAGATACTACAGAGTCCAGAGTTTCTATAAGTGTACACTACAGCAAGTTAAGATAATTTTTAAGAGATGTTCAGTATAATTGGTATATAATTCATTTTAGCTAAGTGAAATATTTTACAAGGTTCCTGAAAATCTTCTTGTAAAATTGCTGTTTCCATTATATCAGAGTTTGTTTAGCCAGGATTCAACTGTAATCACTCTGCCATGACTATTTGCAGCACGTATAACCTGACTGATATATTTGTTGACTACAATTTCAAGCTACAGATGTACACTTGTACAGTACTGTACCTCATGTTTCCAGACCACTATCTACTTTAAATTATAAAAACCTCCTATACCAATTAGTGATTTGCTTCTAGGTTTGTGGGTAAAGTTACTAGGGTTGAAGGTAAATAAGGTGCAGTTAACATTTCTACCTGCCTGCTGCTGTTTTGCATGATCGAGATCTGCAAAAGGCATAGAAAATGAAAACTTGCAGTATTATCAAACACACTACTGTATTCGTAAAATTAGGCCAAGTAGGTTTTTGACGATTCACAAAGCAGAACACATATTTTCCAAGTCTTCAAAGTGTCCAAGAATGGTCTCGTAAAATCTCGTACTTGTAAAATCGGGGTTCATCTGTATTTACAAATGCTCTGCAAGTTTTTGCAAAGCATCTGTATTTACAAATGCTCTGCAAGTTTTTGCAATATACATATTATTTTATCAAAATGTTTTAAATAGTTACTTCGAGGAGCAGGCCTATAGTAAGCTGGGACAGCTTATCACTGCATTCTAAGTGTCTCCTCACCTTGTACAAAGATACTTGAATAACTTACCTGAACCAAGCTGCACTTAACAAGTGTGATGGCCACATTTGTAGAGTTCTCGACATCCACTGTAAGGCCAAGCTCCTGCCCAGGCACCACACCACAGAACGGAATGTGGGCCGTCACTGTCAGTGGTCCCGACGCACAGCACAAGCAGCATATATTCTTTGCGTTTGAATGGTTCAGAGGATTCTGCAGGGAGGAATATGCATACACACTTATAAACAAAAATCATTAACAACTTATATAAAGACTTAAGAAATATTTGTGGTTTGCCAATATAAGTAACATTAACAACAGTGTTCACCTTTAACTATTTTACATAGGTACCTAAAAATTAAACAAGAATTTGAATTTGCATTCATAAACCAATTTCAAATAAATTTTTCAATGGAACTCTTAAGGCGGCCACTTGGCTGGCACTCGAACTGCTTGCAGCGTGTTCAGAGTTATAAATTTTTTCTCAGAGGCCAGTAAATATGTGTCCACAATGCTTATCTATGAAAAGGAAACACTTCAGACTACTTGTAAATTATGTCTTTTAAAACACCACCCTCATTCAAAGAATAATTTTGAAGTCCTAAAACTTGGCTAAAATTAGAATTTTCAGAAAGTTGTTTCTAAAGATATATGTACAAGATTTGTTGGAAATTGAGGTCTACAACAAGACTGGGCTTTACTACAGTGACAGGTTCAATAAAATGACAGGTCGCCGCTCACAGTCCCACAGTACAAACTGTATGACAGGAACACTGCATACGTATTCGTGACTTTGGACGTACAGGTGATATAAAAATATCTGTGCGGCCAGTGTCGCTCACAGCGTCTCATCAACTTTCACCACACACACACACGCACACACACACCCTTCAAGAGGCAGCCGTATTAATTTGAGCAAAAAAATTGAACATTTGTTAAAATTTGTTAAAGTATAGCCATATTTCAACTTGACAACTTCGTCATGACATGCAATGAAGTACAGTAAAATCCCGATTTTCCGACCATGAAATGATCCCAACGATTACTACTGTAAGTGATATTCTTAGGAACCACCAAGAAAGTAAAAATTAAAGAAAATAATTAATAAAAGTAAAAAGTAAAACTCGCAACTACAGGTTACAGTAAAATCATGAAATAGTTCACAATCTTAACTGCAAGAAAGCTGACACAAAGAAATTAGTTGAGAAATGGTAAAAAAAAAAAGCCCTTTTATTCCATTGAATACTGTGACTTTGCAAATGAAAACATGGTTAGCATGAAGTGGGCTTCTGGTGAGTTTATGTTGCTTTGTATATTGGTCACACTGTTTGTGTTTGTTTTTTGTCTTCTTGCTTTTCGTTGTTCCGTGTGTTTGTCGATTTGTAATGGTCAACAGTAAATGTGGTTGCAATTAAAGTGAATAGTTAAAAGACATCAGGTTATGGCTGCAAAACGCTATCCCAGTGTATTTTAAATGGTACAAATTATATTTGAAAGACGTCTATCAGCTACCACCGACTGAAAAGTTTAAAGGTTTTGAGAACTTTGGCACGTGGAAGTTCGCTGTACTGACATATCTTGAACCCAAAGAATTATGGAACTGTGTCATAGGTGATAATCCAGATAAGAAGAGAGATGTAAAAGCAAGATCCAAAGTAATTATTCTAGTTGATCCTGTAAATTATGTTGATGTTCAGAAGACCTTCACTGCCAAGTAAGCTTGGAATAACCTCATCACTGCTTTCCAAGACACTGGATTAACAAGACGCGTAGGATCTCATCCCTCACCCAGTAGTATTCTCGCCCGGCCCAGTCTGACAAACACTTGTGTATTATCATAATATTACCAGCTGTACTGTAGCTGACCCATGCCAAGTCTCATGCTCTGGCACTTTGCAGCTACCTACAAGCTACCCCTTGCTATCAGTCCTATCTAGAGGCACCACAGTTCTCTCATGTATTTACTTGCAGTAGCAGCACAACATGATCTATAGAAATAAATCAAACTGATGCAATGAGTGCTTTTTTGGAGGGCGATCTCATTGAAGAGATGTATGTGCTTCAACCAGAGCATTTCGGAGAAACTAATAAAGTGTCTCTTGAGAAAATCATTGTATGGCCTGAAGAAAGCTAGCAGAGTTAGGAACATGAAGCTAGACAAAAGTATAAAGAAAATGGGTTTGAATTAGTCAGATGTTGACTCATGTGTATATTACAAAATCACGTGCATAACATCTTGTTGCTATCCAATAAAGGAAAGAGAAAAGATAACCTAAAGAATCAACTTATGACAGAGTTTACAATGAAAGATCATGGAGAAGCAAAAATGTTTTGGGTTTTGAAATAACAAAGAGATCAACAAAACCAGAAAATCTGGATTGATCAGAAATGCAACACTGAAGAATGTTAAAGAAATTTAACATACAAGAGTGTAACCCAGTTGGAACTCCTATGCACAGTTGTGAAATATTAAAGAAAGATCAGTCATCAAATAATCCAGAAGACCTCAAGAAAATGGAAGGCATACCTTACCAAGAAGCAGTTGGAAGCACGCTGTTTGCTACTCGGGTTTCTAGGCCAGACATAAGCTATGCTGTTAGTTGTGTAAGTCAACATAATCATAATCCTGGCTGCAACGAAACCTATTCTTAGATATTTAAAGGGAACCACTAATTGGAAACAGAAGTTTGATGGCAAGTTTGTTCCAGGTACTCCAAACTACACTGGACATTGTGACGCAGATTGGGGCAGCGATCTAGGTGAGAGGAGATCCAAAACAGGATACATAATTCTAAAGAACAACTGCCCGATATTGTGGAGCACACAAAGACAACCAACAATGGCTTTGTCCAAGACTGAGGCAGAATACATGACCATGTCTGCAGTTGCACAAGCAGAATTGTGGCTTCAAGGTTTCAGTTGAAATTTGTGTTCCAAAATAAAACCAACCGTAATACATGTAGATAAACAAGGTGCTCAGAAATTGGCCTTAAATGATGGTTATCAAGCACACAAAACATATTGATGTTCGTCATAATTTTCTAAGGGAGAAGATTCAAAACAGACAGCTCCTTTTCAAGTATGTGCCATCCAGCTCCATGTTGGCAGACTCGCTGCATAGCTAAATTTGTGCCAAAGGACAACGACTAGCATTTTAAATAGGGAGGGTATTAGGAATAGTTTTGAAATATGTTGTTTGAATATTGGTCACAATGCTAATGTTTATGTTTTTTATTTTCTTGCTTTTCATCATGCTGTGTGTTTGTTGGTTTGTAATTGTAAACAGTAAAAGAAAGTTGACATTAAAAGTGGAAAGTTAAAATCCAACAAGGTTTATTAAAAATAGTATCAGAGTTGAACTGAAAATAAAGAATTGCTATCACAGTCCACATTGTAAGCTTCCTTTGTGGATGTGACACACTCGTGCACAAACCCACACACATCCATTCACACATGCACACAAGTAAAACAATACACAATTTAACTGGTAAAAAAAAGTTGCATCTAGGCTACATGAGGAAATCCTACAAAAATTGAGGTTAGGTAGATCAAGTAACACGTCTCCAGTGTTGGTCATTATATTTTGTGCTGAACTGACTGATCACACTCACATCATGTGCAATGCCTGGTCTTGCGCACACTGTCAAGTACACGAGAGAACCAATCAGGCATTGATATGACAAATGTGAGGAATCTGGTTCCTTGCTGAATTCATTTGCTCTGCTTAGTTTATGGTTAACAACCAATGGGGTGCTGACAGGGTTGCAGTCTGTCATACCAAACCTTTCTAACACTTCAGCAGAATATTTCTGCTGGTCCACATAGAACTCTCCCTTATTCTTGTCATGCAGAATTCTCATTCCAAGACATTACCGACCTCGCCAAGGTCGCTGTACTTCAATTGGCTCATTAATTCACTCTTGAGTCCAGTTTTCTCTCTCTTAGCAGTAGAAAATGTTACAAAATCATCCACATACATAGCAACAATGATAATGCCCTTCTAACTGACTACACTGTACACATAGGGTTCATGTTTAAACTTCTTGTATCTTATCTCTTCAAGTGCAGCATGCAACTTCTTGTTCCACATCCTGGACCACTGTTTCAGCCCATAAATAACCTTATTGAGCAGACAAACCTTAGATTCATGACCCTCGACAACAAAACCCACCGGTTGTTCCAAATATACTTCTTCCTCTACAGCACAGTTAAAAAACGTAGTTAAGACACCAAGGTGTACTATATCCGAATCCCTTTCTGCAGCCAAAGCCAGCAGCATCCTGATGGAATCCCTAACAACAGGTGAAAATGTTTCTTCATAATCTATGCCCTAGTTTAGAGTGAATCCTTTCGCAATGAGTCAGGCCATGTATCGACTGACAGCGCCAACTGCTGCTTGCTTGACTTTGAAAACTCATTCATTCTTCACTACTGTCTTCTTCTCACAGTAATAAACTGAAACCCATATTTTATTTTTGAGCCGTGGATTATATTTTTCTTGCACGACCAATTTCTACTCAAACTTTAAATTGCTCCAGAGAGGCTCGTACACAGATTTTGGCTCTTTGAATCTAGAAATCTATAACCCTTTGTATCCTCCCAGCAACAAACAAATATAATTTTCTGACTCACTGCATCCTATTTTCTTAATTTTTGTTTTAAAATTTGGACATGAACACAGCAGCCGAACATTCTAAGATGGCTTAGATCTATTTTCTCGCCTGTCCCGGCTTCTTCTGGTGTCATATTTTTTAGAGCTCTGGTTGGTTACCTGTTTTCAGATAAATAGCACCGTCTCAGCCGAATACTGTTTGCCCAAACCTGAGTCCTGCAGCATAGTGCGGGCCTTTTCTATTATTGTTCCGTTAGCCCTCTCTGCCACTCCATTTTGTTCTGGAGTGTGTTCTGTTGTCAATTGAATGCCATTTGAGTAGATGTAGTCATGAAATGTGTGATTAACATATTCCTTCCCATTGTCAGATCTCAGAACTTTAAATTTCACCCCAGTGTAGCTTTCTACGAAAGTTCTGAACTTACATGCAACTTCACTTTTTGACTTGATAAAATAACCAAATGTTTTTCTTGTAGAATCATATAAGAATGTCAGCAGGTAACGTGCACCATTTAGGAATGCTTCTTCTACTGGACCACACAAATCTGAGTGTACGAGTCCTAGCTTGTGTGTGGCTCTTCTCGCTCTACTTGTACTGAATGGTTTTTAGACTGCTTTCCTTTTAAATAGGCAATGCAAGATTCTGCTTCTCCATCAAAATATGTCACATCTGTGGCCATGCCACTGCTAAGAATTTCACATTTTGTTCACTTAAAAGACCTCGCCTTCTGTGGTACAGTGCTTGTGTCTCTCCGTCATAAAATTTGCCATGTCCGACATCACATTCACCTTGTAAATGCCACCAATTTCTGTTGCAGTTCCTTTCACATCACCTTCAATCCTACAGTCATCGGCCAGGTATATTTGACAGCCCCACAATGCCCTTTTTAACCATGAGGCTAACAGATAAGAAATTCGTTGTCAAATCTGGCACATACTGTGTTACCGTGTTACCCTTAAAGTGATAAACTATATTGTGCATAACCTTTTTGAGAATATAGTAGAGAAACAAGCATGTATTTTTTTAATACTGGAAAGTATAAACAATTTTCAGTGTAGCAGTGTATTTGTACTTTATTCAAGTTGTGAAGAGGTTTGAATTTATATCATTGCTCACTGGAGTAGTTAGTCATAACTATATTAGATTTCATAGAGGTATGCAAATTAATACATATATCAGAAATTCATTCTTACAGTTTTCAGACATATATATATATATATATATATATATATATCATCGTTTGCATCTCAATTTTTCTGTTGCAATACACCAAATGGCTTTTTAGATTTTTTCCACAGAATTATCACATATTTAGTGGTCAAAATAAGCCAAAGTGAAGCAAAATATTTATTTACTAGCAAACTGTACATTATTTTAAAAAACACTCTGGCTAAATTGTGTACTGTATGACTATAAACAGTCTCAAATTTTTTCAAAGCATTTGATTAAAAAATAACTGAGTTATTGGCAATTGTTTGAAATAAATGAAAGACCATGGCCTTAATAGAGAGAAGTAGTTTGAACTCGGAACCTGGGAGTTGGATGTGTTGGGCATTCACCAACTAAATAATATTCATATGTCCTCTTGATCTGTAACTAGTGTATAATCTGTAATTAAATAAAAATTTATTCATTGTATTGTACTGATATTTTAGTTGATTTTTCTTTAATTTGAAGTACAAAGATAACTATGTATTTAAAATACATTACTGCATAAAATTATTTTGTTAAATTTTATTCATGTAACACACTGATGAGTACTGAACGAACAAATAAATTAAATTAAATAGTCCTTAATATATAACCTCAAATATGAACACATTGAAGAGGTGTTTGAAATTTTTTTGTCCCTATTTTAATAATGCTTGGCATTTAAAATCATTTAGATGCCTCTCGGGATGCACATGAAAGTACTGTAAACAAAGCAACGTGTGGCATTGCAAGATTACAGCTTCTTTGTTCTTTTTCTTTTTTGTGTTATGGTTTTTTTTTCCAACATAGGATATGCATTGTTTCATGTGATTGTGCAGTATTTCAATTAGGTTCTAGACGGATCAGTTATATTAAATCACGTGAAGTTAGCGCGACTTTGAGACAGCCAATGAGACTTACGCCTTAGAAGACGTGAGCGAACATTAAGAAACAAACATGTCCCAGACAAACCAAAATACATTAACTTATAATGCTGAAGTCAAATTTTGCCGGAGCATTCCCGGGAGAAAACCAGTTTAATTTACAAAGAAGTTTGCATGTCTGCTTTATGCCACGCACTCCAAGCCAAGATCACAAACACTGAAACATGGCCTGTAGTCAGGCGCAAACAAAATATTTGAAAAATATAAATAAAATATTACTCAGTTTGGTTAGTCCCCAAATATCTAGCGTGCCCTAACCTGTGCCTCACTTAAGGTGGGATTTCCCCCACCTTGCCACGAAAGTTGCACCCGCTCGAGCGAGGAAGGTGCAAAACATGTCTGCCCCCCCTGAGCCACCACAGAACCACACATGCCCACCATCCTCGGACAATACAAGTAGTGGCGGATCACACCAAGCCAAACTAGCTCTCTCTGTGCAGCATCCCTGGCGGCCACCCAACACACTAAGGCAACAATATGTTACCAAAACACAAAACTAAGTCAAATTCTAATGAATAAACACAAATTTTACACTCGTTAACTATGTCTTATATACAAATACAGCTTTCTAAAAACTATTAATCCTTTAAACTACAAAACAAAGTTTAATATTTTTTAATGGTACAGTATGTCATTTGGTTGACTCACACCAGCCCGCACAAAAACATATCCCTATCTCTGTCACACATTCTAGTTGCAGAAGTGCACGTGCACTCCAGTGAAAAGTAATAAATACTGTCACAACCTAAATTTAACTGCTCAACAATACGCACACCCAGAATTCAAATATAATTAATTTTACAATTCTTTATAAACTGCTGCAAGTACTGATATTCAAAAAAATTAAAAGGCACAAAGTAAACTCAACCAAAAGCAAACTGAATTAAATATCAAATGGAATAATTGCAACTGATACAGACTACGGCCTAACATAACACTTCCAAGTTTCTGTCAACAAACCTGAAGATAATTAACTGAATTATGATTAGCAACAACTATATAATGTACAAAAGAAAATAAACAGTAGTAATAATAATAAAGGAAAGTATTTATAATTAATGTCTAAGTCGGTGGGTGGACCGCCTGACACTTCGTTATGGTACTGACTTTTTCCAGTAAACCAGGTTCACAGTGACAGGATTTGAATCGTGTATCCAACTAATATATATGAAATTTAAATAAAACTGGAAGAAATTTTGGAATTTAAACATTTATTTCTGGACGAAGTCAAGTAAATTTCAAACTGTGTTACCTCTGCAAATTAAGATGACAGTGTAGCATAACTGACAGTGTTGCAGTAGAATATTTGAGGAACCAACTACAGTGGGTCAGGAGACCTCTGTCCACCTTCAACATCTCTGTACATGTTGGTCCAAGAGGACTGACATGTTGTAAACATAATTTGATTAATTGGTTTATACAACCATTTCTATCATAATCATAATTTAATATATACTGTAAACATTGTAAATTTGCCATTACTTAATGTGTCACTATCTTCACCCTTTCTGAAAGTAAGCTAACTTAACTTTAGGTAACTGAACAGCCACGTGAAGTAAACAACTCCAAAAACCTGATAATCCAAAGAGAAAACCAGTTCCCTAAAAATCTCACCACATCACTTCTGTTATGCTAATTTAATCTGTGGGGTATTAGGCAAACACACATTCTCGGAAAAACTGTAAAATTAAAATATCAGTTCACAATTCCACATTTAAATTATTTTTACATTGCGTTCAGAAGAATTAATTGAAAACACATCATGCTGTGAACGACACGATGGCCAAGTCAGCCTTACATGACCCTTGGCCAAGCCAATGGTTGTACTACAAGTCGACATACACTGTTCATCCGCTGGCCTCAACTATTTCACCTCTAAAATTGTAAATATATTTTTTATTTTATTTCCTGAAAATGAACACATTATATACATATTCAATTAAACAATTTACAATATTTTAGCCGCTGTTCATAATATACAGAACTATTTCTACGACATCAACACCAACCCACCCTTATACTATTGTATCCTAGACGTGTTTAACTCACTTTTAAATAAATATTACAAACAATAATTGTTATACTCGCAAACATGTAATAATAAAATAATTATAAATTAATTTATTACACTACATTGCTTTCTTATTTGCTTACATAGTTGTACGGTAATAACGGAAGTATACCTAGTATTTTTTTTCTTCAACAGTTCATTTCTGAAAATGAACTTACCATGTGACACCTATAGTTTCAGAGAGCCAAGGAATCAACTACTTTTAATACACATACATCAAATACACAAGTGACTCGTAAAGTAAACTCTAAGCAGTCAGTAGAAGGGCACATACAATATAGAAGACACTATATGACAAGACCTTCAGGAGTCTTTTAAAAGTACAATTATGCTACACTCATACCAACATAAATAAATGATAAATATTAACCTTCACCTTTAATAAAAACCTTATGGTACTTAGTAGGCAACACGTAGTACTAAAAAAATGCACTAGTAATCAAACTGAAGTGCTTCTACAAAGAGACATTTTCTGTCAAGTTACCAGACTGTTCAGGTACGACACAGTAATAAGTACCTATTTTCTCCAAGAAAGCTGATACGTCCCCTAAATGTACAGAAGGAATTAATACGGAAGTCAGTATTTCTCAACTGGAAATGCAATACTTGTATTTCAAAAGAAAATAAACTTACAATAACGTGTAGATAATAAGACATACCCTCAATGACGGCATCATGTTGAGGTCCACATGAGAAATCACATTGAATGCCAGTTTTGCATCTTGATTGAACCTCCATGGTCGGTCCAAAGTTGCCTTGATAATGTAACGTATAGAACCATATTCACCTTCAAAACATGGTGGCAGGTTTTCTGGGAGGGTGAAACTAAATGGAAACACTTTTTCTCCAGCAGGTATGTCCACTGCATTATCTAGAACACAGAAAAAATCTGTTAACTTACTATAACAACACCAAACTTCGTAAGTGTTGGCCTATTGCGATAAAACTGTTTCTTTTGACATCAAATCACTGCCCCCTGCTGCAAATGATTCAACACTGACAATGATTGCCGTACTCCTGAATGGTCGGCAGTTAAGTGCGCTGTGGTGCTACATACAGCCACGTTAACCTTTATATTAATTTTTTTTATTTGTGCGCCGGTCAGCAGTGAGCGTCCTCTTATCTCAGGGATCTTAAGTGGGTCCGTAAAAACGACTAGAAAGTAATGAATTTAGTCCAAGATTTCACACTTTTTAAACTAAACATTTTATTATTTTTCTTTCTTTTCTTATCACAGCTCAACTATTTAACAGCAAATTAAAAAAAACAAATCAGCGGGCGACACGCCACCTTAGAACACTGCCCGGATACCGATATTTCACTTGGTTTGTAATTCAGAAAAAAACTCCCCTCTCGTCAGGATGCATGCCCTACACTATCTTAGCGATCCCGCGGCCAAGCCCTCTCTGCCGTCCAAACCACCTGCCTCCCCTGTTTACAATCACGTTTCCGAGGAATGTTCTAGAAGGTTCTAGCATGATCTCATATAAACATCTATTTTGTCTAAATTCAACTGCAAAGGATATAAAAGGAATTTTTTAACATAGAAAAATTCAGTAATTTACTCTGATTACCATGGTATAGACTACTGCCTAGTTTAACAATTAAAATGATTAAAATAAAAATAAAACTAAATTCGCACTGAAGCACCAGGAAGTTAAAGGTTCATACACTCCATGTCCACAGTTTTCTTGGAACTTGCTGTCTTTGTCCTCCCCCACCCTGCTTCTCCCCTGCGCCGGCCGGGCGGCCTGCTAATCCTTGCTCACTCCTCAAAAAGGCGAGGGCTGATAGACTATTTCCTCTTACAGTAGTACTCTTGTGTTACACCAAGCAATGTGATTGGCTCGGGTTCCAAACTCTGAATCCCAGGCAGGCCTCTCGTGACTACTGCTACATGTCCCCTAGTATGACCAGTGGTAATGTCCTAGCAGGTACCCTGTTATCTTAGTTTGACACTCTACTTAGCTTAGCAGAAAAGTTTCCAACAGCTTATCTCAAATGGTATACAGGGCCAGGCACACCCCTAAATGTCACCAAAAGCCTGGAACTGGAGACTAAAAAAGAGAAAGAATCTTTATATTTTACTAGGTTGGCATTTTGCATCACAACCCCCCAGATAAATTGTTTAAAACGCAGCTTAAACTATTTTTCTCCTTTTTTTTAATAAAACATTACGGTTGACCAACAACCAACGGAAGGAAAATAAACTCAGACACACCTGTGCCGAAATGACCTGCTAAAACATCCCTAATTACTTAAATATAAATTATTTCAGCCCACCTTATCACGGTAAACATTCACCATACATACACTTTCATATTATAATACCCTGAAACACACACTATTTGCACAAAACATTCAAGACACCTTACACTTTGTTCGTAGATAGATCCACTTTAATATGTACACCAACTTTCTTTGTTTTCCTATTTTTGATTTATAAGTGCATGGCAGTGTAAGGTCATCCTGTTTTATTTCCTCCCATGCAACCACGCATATAATCTTAGAGTCCCAAAAGACAACACAAACATTACCTCTTCATACAAACCCCAACGAGCGTACTCACGCCTGGTACTTGCTGCGCTCCCGCCCACAGCTACATCACGCAGACTTAAAGGGTTTAAGAAGATATGAATTTGTAGATACCCTTCAATTCCCTCCCTTCTGTCTAACGACTCAGCTCCCATGAGTTTGGGCCTACTTGCCTAGTTATTGCATAGGGTCCGTCGTACGGCAAAAACAACTTACTCATTTCCTTGTTAACTGCTTGACTACGTTCCGATACTCTTAACAACACCTTATCCCCCACCTGAAAAGGGTTTGGTGTTGTGCCTTGTCATCTGCGCCTCCTCTCTGCTTCCAAACAACTTGGCCCTTACGGTCTCCATTTTGCTCTCTACCGACACAGCTGGTTCAGGTGGGAAAACAACACTGGCTGCCAACGAGTCGCGGGCTACGCTTCCCTTCGCTAACTCCATCGGGGAGAACCCAGTACTGGCATGTACATGTATATTCAGAAACTGGTTGACCAGGGTGATGGCATCCGCCCAACTGGCATGTCTGCCATAACACTAAGAACGTAGTAGTCTCCCTATTTCACGCATACAGCGTTCGACTGGCGAACTCTGAGGATGGCGTACTGAGGCGTACACCACGTCAACTCCCTTCCACAACAGCTCCCATTTCCATAAATCAGCGGTGAACTGTGTACCGTGGTCACTCAGTACCCGCTTGGCTACACCGTACTTAGGCAAATATCTGTTCAACAAACATTCAACACATGATGCCGATGTTGCTCGCTTCAGCGGATAACAAACTATGAACTTCGTAAACACATCCAGGATGACAAATACGTGTGTCATGCCACCCCTAGATGGTGGGAGGGGACCAAACAGGTCCACAGACAGGCGGTCCAGGGGTCCCTCGGGAATGATTGCATTCCAGGGTCCCTCCCAGTTCCGGTTAGGGAACTTGGAGCGCTGACATAAAGTACAACAGCTGACTGTCTGTCTGACTGACCTCGCCATGTTGTTCCAGTAATAGCTCACCTGGAGCAGCCAAAACGTTTTTTTCTCCAAAATGTCCCGTGCTCTTATGGACATGGGCAATTAGAGCACGGACCCAGGCTTTAGGCACACATATGCGCCACCCCCCCG
>PNEQ01130034.1:0-17099 GCA_003012365.1 Medauroidea extradentata | reverse complement strand
AACCTCCACAGTGATATGCGCCATGACCAATCCAGTCCTAGCCTTCTCCTCCACAACCACATCATCATCTGTGAACACCATTCTACTCAGCAGGTCGGCATCCCCGTTATTCTTACCAGACACGTACTGAATGGACAGGTCATACTCTTGCAGCACCAGACACCAGCGAGTCAGCCTGCTACCCATCAACCTACATAATAAGAGAAATGATAAGCTATGATGATCGGACAAAATTATGACCTTATGTCCAATTACGATGTTGCGCAGCTTGTTGAACCCCCACACCACGGCCAGGCACTCTCGTTCCGTGACGGTGTAGGATTTCTATGCGCTTGTCAGTGAACCTCTGAGAAAGGCTAGCAACTTCTCATTTCCTCCATCGTCTTTCTGGAATAGCTTCACCCCCAGTCCATAGCCAGAAGCATCTGCATTAAGATAGAATTCCCTGCTAAAGTCTGGATGGTAAACCAAACACTCAGTACTGAACAGCTGTTTTGCAGCCCTAAAACTATCTTGGCATTCAGCCGTCCATTGCCACGCCTTACCCTTCTTTAACAACTCCAGGAGGGGGGCTATTTCCCTGGCAAACTGTTCGGCAAACCTCCTATAGAAATTGCAAATACCTAAAAATCCTCGGAGTTCTTTTACATTCCTGGGTACGGGGAACCTGTGGATTATATCTACTTTGCTTGGGTCTGGTCTGATACTGTATGAGTCCAGGACGAACCCAAGGAAAGCAACTTCCTCCCTTAACAACCATGATTTATCCAGCCTCAATTTCATACCAACCACCCGCAGCTGTTCAAATAACATCTTCAAGTGTGCCAGGTGATCTTCGAAACTTTCACTAGCTATCAGCAAGTTGTCAACATAGGTGTGTGCAAACGAGAGTACTTCCGGCCCCAGGGACATGTCTACCGCTCTGTAGAATTCCCCTACGCTATTTGATAGTCCAATAGGTAGTAGGCAGAATTGGTAGCTACGTCCTTTGTACAAGAACGCAGTGTACTTCCTATCCCCTGGGTGGAGCAGGACTTGCCAAAACCCCTTGGTGAAATCTGTAGTTGATATGAATGTCGTCCCTTGAAACACCCCGAATAACTCGTCCTGTTCTACAGGTGACTGTCTATCTGGGGTAACCCGGGAATTCAGCCCACGTGCGTCGAGACAGACACGCACCGTCCCATCTCTCTTCCTGACGCACACGAGTGGATTAACGAAAGGACTATTCCCTTTCCATGTCACTTATTTGCTTCTCTACCTCAGCCCGGCAAGACCACGGGATAGGATACGTGCGTTGCCTCAGTGGACTGTCATCAGTGACCGGTATCCTGGCTTCATACGCAGCTGTGCGCCCAGGCTTATCAGAGAAAACATCGTGGAATTCGCACAACAGATGAGTCACCGCTCGCCTCTGTTCCCATGACCTGGCCTGGCAGCGTGTCATGACGTCACTCACCCTATCCTCCCAGCTAACCGTGGAGCTCGGGTTGTTGTCGTCAAGGTCGTTCCTCGTGTCAGTGTTGGCAACCCCAGCTAGCATATATCCGGCGGCTTTCAGAACAGTTTCATCCATAAGGGCAATGTGTAGTGACTCGTGACGCTTGTCATCAGCCTTATGTACCTTCTGTATCATGGGCACCTTACAACTCCCCAGACTTATGACATTTTCAGTAAAATCCACTATAACATTACAAAGCTGTATAAAATCAGTGCCCAAAATAATCTTACGCGTTAGCCATGGAATGATTAGGCAGGTAGTCTGGTACTCATCATTCCCTATTTTTAAAGTCACAAAAACTTGTCGGTTAACTTTCCTACTCTTTCCCCCTGTGGCTCCTATAAAGGTGACTTGTGGCACCGGCAGCGTGGGAAACTTACTTCCCTCTCTACTCAGAGTGTCAACGAACTGCTGCGATATCCCTGATACCTCCGACCCAGAATCTAATAACACATCAACCTCCCGTTTTCCAATTCGACACCTGACTTCCGGCACTGCTATACTACAGCCTCTTTCCTCCTCTTCAAACAACAAAACCGTTCTGTCGTCTGTGTGCATGGTGGCAACCATGTGCATGCGTGCATGTGCACTGGTCGCTTCGGCCTGGCTGCCTATGCCGCGCGACCACGCCCGTTCCCTGCTGATAGTCGAGATTGGATTCGTAACGTGACGCAAACCAGCCCTGCATGTCTTCACCTCTCACTCCCATATGTCTGTTTTGCACGTACCATCGATCATTGTGTCTGCCGCTCGCTCCTGCAACACAGCGCTGCCCGCTCTGCGTACCCCCCTCTCCTTGTCCTTGCTCGCCTGGGGCGTGCCAGCGCTTGCTACTCCTACCTCCCCCTCCATTCACTCCTTGTTGCCTTCTTCCTTCCTCTCTTTCTCCCTCGTAAACGGTTCCACACGATGATCGCGCGCACCTGTTCGCCAGTCATTCTCGCGTGAACCATGCTCCCTTTCCCTGTCATATCTCCGCCCACGCCAGCTATCCTGAGCGCCACGTGTGTCATCTGCTACATAATTAAACTGGTGTTCCCTGTTTGGTCGTATTCCAACTCCCCCTAACGTCCCCATCCTATCTAATTCCTGCAATACCTTTCTCAATTGTTCCACCGTTTCTGTCTTTGCCTGTAAGTATTCGTTGCACTTCCAGCAGTGTCTGGACGTGGACTAGCATCACAATATCTGCATCTGTTAGCGGCTGATCAAAGTACCTTGATCGTTAGACCACCTGACTGAGATGTGCTTCTAATCCACACACCTTGCACGTCCCATGATAAAGCTCCGCCCTGTTAGCACCCTGTGTTTTTGTGTCCCAATATTCCGCCAAAAATTCACTCTCAAATTGGCTGTAATCTGTAATATCTTTGTCTCGTAGTAGTAGCCAATTACGGCATTTTCCCGTTACAGATCGCCTGGCTACTATGAGTCTCTCCTGATCGCGACAGTCATACATATTAAAGAAGTCTTTCAACCGTTCTAAGTGTTTCTTAGGGTGCTCACCCCGCTCCCCTCTGAACTTACGGTATGTCACCCTCATGGTAATTACGCCCCAAGCGGATGCTCGCGTGACCTATTTCCTCGTCCCGGCTACTGCATGTGCTAAGTAATTCAACTATCATGTGTTCAGCCTTTTGTAGCCTCATTGCAATTGTGTCTAGTTCTGTCGTTAATTCCCCTTGTATCTCCTCCCGCGCATTATATACACTTTTACTCAGTTCCTTCACTTCCCCCTTTTGCTTCTCGATCATGCCGTGGCACATTACTACTTTATTCACTACGTCTAGTTGTGTAACCTCTCTTTTCACGCACTGTATCTCTCGTTCCAAGATTAGCTTGCTCTCAGCATTATTTGCGCGTACGTCTGTTATCACACTGCGCACGTGCTCTGCATTCCTTTTACTGATATCTCCCCCTAACTCTGCTACAGCCTGCTCTACAGCCCTGGGGACTGAGTCAGCCACTACTTCAACCACCATACTTTTCATTACCACATTTATTTCGGTCCTAAAATCGTCCACGATTTTTTTCATCATTTCGGCGTTTTCAGTCCTCAACTTTTCCATTGCTTCGCAATTTTCTGCCCTAAGTTCCCTCATGATTTCGCGATTTTCCTCCCTGACCTCTTTCATGATTTCATGGTTCTCTGCCTTACTTTTTTCCATCATTTGCCTCATCATTTCGCGATTTTATGCTACGAGAGTTCGCACGAACGCATTGAAGCTGATAGTGTTAGGCGTGTCGCAGTTTAGTTCCCCTAGTTCCAAGGTCATTGTCCCTTCACCCCCCAGGAATGAGACACCCAACCCCTCATTCTCACTGTGTACTGGAGAGCTAATTGGTGTTTCCTTATCTGTTCCCGACATCTCCGCGATGTTATCTCACAATGACAAACAGTCAAATTCCCAGAGTACACAATCCTTTTATAAACGTTCAGGTTTCCCCCTAACTGCCATGCACCGCGGTCCGTTACTACTATCACGTCTGGTGTATTTGTGAAAAAACTAAGGACAATTGTAAACACTTATCTCATCTGCCACTATACGAACATTGGTATTCGTAACTATACACAAAAACACAGACAAAAAAAGACTTTTAATAACAACAAAGGCAACAGAAAAACAACACCAAAAAAAAAATTTTTTTTTTTCACTCCAACTGGTCATACCAAGCACCTGCTGCTGCAATCACGCACCCTCACTGAGAATCAAACTCCGGTTACCCGGCCAACCTTATTTTTATCATGCAAGCGCCCCAGCCTAGGCGAGCGGTTGGACAGTGGTTAGCTCTCGAAGCACCTCGTCAGCTAACTGGTGAATGTTTATATTAATTTTTTTATTTGTGCACCGGTCAGCAGTGAGCGTCCTCTTATCTCAGGGGTCTTAAGTGGGTCCGTAAAAACGACTAGAAAGTAATGAATTTAGTCCAAGATTTCACACTTTTTAAACTAAACATTTTATTATTTTTCTTTCTTTTCTTATCACAGCTCAACTATTTAACAGCAAATTAAAAAAACAAATCAGCGGGCGACACACCACCTTAGAACACTCCCCGGATACCGATATTTCACTTGACTTGTAATTCAGAAAAAACTCCGCTCTCGTCAGGATGCATGCCCTACACTATCTTAGCGGTCCCGCGGCCAAGCCCTCTCTGCCGTCCAAACCGCCTGCCTCCCCTGTTTACGATCACGTTTCCGGGGAATGTTCTAGAAGGTTCTAGCATGATCTCATAAAAACATCTATTTTGTCTAAATTCAACTGCAAAGGATATAAAAGGAATTTTTTAACATAGAAAAATTCAGTAATTTACTCTGATTACCATGGTATAGACTACTGCCTAGTTTAACAATTAAAATGATTAAAATAAATATAAAACTAAACTCGCACTGAAGCACCAGGAAGTTGAAGGTTCATACACTCCATGTCCACAGTTTTCTTGGAACTTGCTGTCTTTGTCCTCCCCCACCCAGCTTCTCCCCTGCGCCGGCCGGGCGGCCTGCTAATCCTTGCTCACTCCTCAAAAAGGCGAGGGCTGATAGACTATTTCCTCTTACAGTAGTACTCTTGTGTTACACCAAGCAATGTGATTGGCTCGGGTTCCAAACTCTGAATCCCAGGCAGGCCTCTCGTGACTACTGCTACATGTCCCCTAGTATGACCAGTGGTAATGTCCTAGCAGGTACCCTGTTATCTTAGTTTGACACTCTACTTAGCTTAGCAGAAAAGTTTCCAACAGCTTATCTCAAATGGTATACAGGGCCAGGCACACCCCTAAATGTCACCAAAAGCCTGGAACTAGAGACTAAAAAAGAGAAACAATCTTTATATTGTGCTAGGTTGGCATTTCGCATCACAGCACATTAGAGACTCAGAAGTGATCTTGAAGCGCACATAAAATGCCACATTACCTCAACGAGCTAAGCTCTGAACTAGCATGCAAGGTTCCCGCCAAACAGTTTTTACTATGGGACACTGAACGGTCCCTGTATAATTATACTGGTGGAAAGTCTGTAGCAAAGTTCAGTGCACATCTATACCTGAGTTTCACGTAAATTTGTTTACACCATTTTGAAGTCAGGCTGTCTGCACAGGCAGTATTTTAGCTATGTGCGAGGGCTTCGAAACAGTGTTGTAAATAGCATGATGTCTAAACAATGAGATTCTGACCTTGTCTGAAGTGTGCTTTCTTTCTGTACGTTGTTACAATGGTCAGAGGTGGAATAGCTTCACAAGTGTTTACGAGCATACTGCAACACGTTTGAAACATATGGTAGGCAGCTCCCTTAATTATACAGACCTGTGATGAAAAAACTTTTCTCACATTATAATCTCTTGGTTAGTGTTGACGTCGTAGCTCCTCTGACCCTAGCCGAAACCTGACAAGCGCGCCCACTGATAGAAGTGCAGTGTGGACATAGTGAGTGTGGGGAGGGAGGAGAGAGAAAGAGTAGGAGAAGCCATGAATTTAAGGATGAAGAGCTGCAGTTTATTTCCTCCTTTTCACAGCTGTACAAACTAAAGGATGTTATGTGCACATGTGATGACTTTTGGCTACTGGCAGTTTCTCATATATTTATTTACATAAATTTTGTACAGTTGGACAAGTTCAAAATGAACTAGAAAGAAAGTAATTAAATACATATCGCTGATTATGGTAAACATGCATTATAGTTCTCAGCCAGGTTGCTTATTGTTTAGTCATCTCTGGAATAAAGGTATGTGTTGGTTTTGACACTGTTCACTTTTAATTTATTATTTAATATATTATTTATTTTTACTGTGTTTCAAAGAAAAATTGTAAATATGTAATATAACAGGTACCAGTGAGTCATATAAAATTATTATTAATACATTTACATAATTTATCAAGGGAATATTGCCAGTCTGCAAAAAAATTTGAGCTTGACATAGTGCAGGGTGTCCGGTGAAAGTGGATTACAAATTTCCCTGACAATTCCCTGTTATCCCTGACAAAGTTAGGATTTTCCCTGACATTTCATATATTCAAAATTACTTTTAATTTAAGTGTTAATAATTTTTGGAAGTGTCAACTACCACCCCATGATGGCAGCAGCATTCCCACTGTTGCCATCCAGCAGGTGGTAGTAATATTGTCCCTGCTGCCACCGTACTTCTGTGCTAAAGAATTGTATTTATACGTATTTATGAACAAAGTGAGCACTAAAGATTTAACCTTTCAAAAAAACCACTAGCTGTTGCTGCATATAATTCAACATTAACAATAGTTACATTATTGCTTGTATGGTTGGTAATGAATCATTGCACGTAGTTCTGTGTATTTTCCTATTTGAATACAACATTAGTAAAAGAACATCACATGCAATTGACCTCTCTGTATTTAATATGATTTAAAATATGTATTTATGATCATATCAACATATCTACTGACTATATAATTTGACTTAATTAGCATCAGACCATAGTGATGCAAATAGGCTGCTGAATATCAGCTGCAGTTTGCACATTGCCGTTAACACCCGCACTACAGGCGTAGTTCAAAATTTCACCAACAGGTGGCATCAGAGTTAGAATACCGCTATTTCTCTTGGAAGCGAGTTCAGACACTGCAATAAATATGGGTGTCTGAAAAACACATTCAAAAGTATTAGAAATTACTGTTGATGAATATCATTGTTAACCAATATGAAGACATTGGTAATCTATAAATTGTTATGTTTTACGATCGCCAGCCCGAGTAACTGAAATTTCGCAGGGTTTCATGGCTGTTCTTTATTTAGTATACCTATACACACAATTCACTCACACACCATTATGAAACCTGCAGGGAAAGTAATGTTACACATTAACTTCAACATGGAATACAAAGAACTGCAAGCTGACATTGCTTGGACGTGCGCTCATATTGACCTCAACTAATTATTGATTACTGTGTAATCGACGGAGTGTATTGATTGTGAACCTGTGAATTTATATGCAATGCTACATTGCACCCAGAATAAACACTTCCAAAAATATCTCCTGACAATTTTTTTTAAATCCTTGACTTTTCCCCTATGCAGGAAATTCCCTTACAATTCCCTGTCTTGCAGGTTTTCCAGGTCGTTGGACACCCTGTAGTAATTGTAAAGAAATGTTAACAATTCCCTTATTCCAAGTAATAAAAAATTAAAATTAATTATTTGAAAAGAAGTAAACTGATCATAAAAATTGTTTAGCAGTTACTGATTTCCATTATAAAGTTACGAACCCGCTCGTAACGTAAACAACTACTGTTAAAATTCATTAACAGTAACTACTTTATTTTTTATTAAAACCTTAGTCAACTGTGGCATAATAAAAACCCACTGCAAATATCTTTGTCTCTTCTTCCCGCCAGCCAGTATCTGGGGGTTTACATCGCTAGAACGGCCACGAGGACCAGCCTGCAACTTGTCATGCCGTACTTTCTTCCCTCGTGCCTTCTAAACTGATAATTTTCACCCCCTTTTCTCCCAGAAATCTGTAACTAATGGCAGCCAGTCCCTTCATCCGTTCTTCCTCACCCCACTCCCGCGACCTTATGAGAATCAGGCAGCAGTTAGTGGGAAAAGCTCTGACCATGCAATTTCACTTCCCCTTATGCGACTGGTCTGTGCCACTTCGACAGCCTTCAAAAGCTGAAAAGTAAATGCACAAAGTCCCCACCTTAAATAGCACCATTTTGTCTCTTGAGCAATGTGGCACAACAGTAACACGTTTGACTCACATTTAGAAGGACTCCGGTTTGATCCCAGGCTCAGGCCATCCTGATTTCAGTTTTCCATGGTTTTCTGAAATCGCTCCAGGCAAAACTGGGATGGTTCCTAAACAAAGGCCATGGCCGACTCTTCTCCCAGGCATTCTTTCTTGTCGCAGGTCACCTTTTCGTGAGAGAGAGAGTGTGTGTATGTGTGCATGTGTGTCAACCCTCTTGCCCACTACCTTGTTTCGGCGGGGTCGCTCCCAGATTTTCGCATGTGGGAATCGTGTCTGACAATGCCACTGATCGGTGGGTTTTCTCGGGGATCTCCTGTTTCCCCCGCCCATTCATTCCGGTGCCGTTCCATACTTACCTCATGTCACCCCTCACCAACGCTGAAGACCTCGATATTAAGCACTGACCAAAATCTCTCACTCCTTTTGGGTTTAGGAAAGGAAGAAGGCAAACTTGTCCGCATTGAAGATTCTAGTGGGATCATATAGGATCTCCTCCAATCCATTTTCTACCAGGTAGCTGTGTACCTCCCTAAACCATGCCGTGATCTGGTTCTGGGTGATGGCAGCCCTACTGGTGGTCAGATTCTGTGATGTTTGTTACCTAATTGTTGGGTGTCGCTTAAGGAATGCTATGCGCCATTTTCTTCCTCGTCATCCGCTGACAAAAAGGAACTTCTGCTGAAGCTCCGTCAGCTGCTGAACGCAGTTCTGTAGGTCCTACAGGATGAGGGGCAGCCTGATTTGCAGAGAATGAGCAACCAATCAACCAGACGAGTTTTCTCTTCTGGGGTTAGCCACGTTGATAGCCCTATCTTTCTCTCATCTTGTATCCTGCCATTTACCTTGTCGTCTAAGGTGTTCTCGGGAATGCCATCTTTTTGGTGGCCTGTGGAATACTCAACCCGATTTCCCTTACTCAACCCGATTTCCCTTGTGTCAATCAAGGTGGTGGCCATTTGCTGCGGCTCACACTGGTATCTGCTTTGTTCAAACATCATAAGCTTCTAACAACATAGTGAGACTAAATTGTCTGCTATGTTCTAATTATTGGATTGTTGTTGTGCTTGCTATCGGAGCCTAATCTGATACTAGGCCCAAGACATATTGGTGAACTTTTAGCTAACAACAATATTCTAAGCTATCCATGGTTGCGTTTATTCCACTTTACAAATAACGCTTTTGTGCCAGCTATTGGGTAGGCTACCTCTACGATAGCTGGCATTTAATTATGGTTACCTTGCTATCGGAAGGAAGCTTCGTATCTCCCAACAAAAATGGAGGTGTGTATAACATCTTGCTGATAAATATTATATCTAACTATCCTACTACAGTACAGAACAAGACAGTATCATTATGATATGACCACTTTTACAGTTATAATATAATGTTATTGCTACATACTTTGCTGATTTCATTGTGTCATTTCATGCTGTGGCACATTTTACACATCATTATTGGCTTTTGTCATCGTCGAACACGGGCGCATTCCAAAAATCTGTTAGGTCGCACGAATAAGTGAGCAACGGACAGATGGACTGGGCTGTATGTAAAGGGAACCCTAACTGCATTATGTCAGCTGTTTTACACCACAGATTCCTGCTGAGGTAGAAGGAAGCATGAAACATGATACAACATAGGGCAGATTCAGCCAACTCTCATCCTGTAGCAGCTGTGAGACACAAATACTTACATTACTTATGATGCCATCCAATCACACAAACTAGAGTTCCTAAACGGGATGAGAAGAACGAATCTAGTTACTCTGTTCTGCTGGAGGTATACTGAGTGGTCATGAACAAATGAGTACACTGTCGGCTACACCAAAGAACCAACAATCATAAGACACATTAGGTAACGTAGCAATGTGCAGGGGCTAGTAAGCTATCACAATAATTAAAACTAGTGTACAGACAATACATTGGGCTGAAGACATGTGGACATAGTGCCTTATCAATGCTTACGTTCAAAGTGACTGTTCAAACTATCGGACACCACTGGCCACACAGGTGGTGCAGCGCTTGAGCATGTTGAGAGACACATGTGCAAAGGTTGCCGGCACTGTATTGATGGTGTCTGCTGCTCTACACAACTGCACAATGATGTCGCTCCTCGTGTCATACAACCATCAATATGATGTGGGTCTACAGCCAGAAGTCAGGTGAGCATGGTGGCCATGTCAGCAGCCAAGCGGGGCTCAGTGTTGTTGTCAGGCACGCAGCCCTGTGCATGGCCAGACTTGTTACCATCTACTAACATATTAGGTTGTGTACCTGCCCCTTGTACATTGCCACTTCCAGTAGCAGGTTACCTATGGGAATTATACCATTGATTCCACCATACAATATGCTTCAATTGTGCTGAGCTGCCCCACTTTGGTGTTTTCTTCATTGACACCAGGTATATCAGACAACCAAACATTGTTCATTGTGTAGCTCCTACCACATACATACAAAACTATTTTACAAGACAGCAAGTGTCTTGAATTCACCAGCTGTAGGAGGGTAAGACCTATGTGAAGCGACCAGCATGCGCTCTGGGGTATACTTTTTCTATGTAATTCAGTTGTATGTTTTCTATGGTATTTGCTTTGAGTCCCTGTTGTTTATTTTGCACAAGTGGTGCTAGCCAGTGTTACTGACACTTCAGGACCAAGAGTTGGTGAGCGTAGAGTCTATTAAGTGTAGGGTAGTGGTTATGAGGCCTTTATTAAACACAGAAGCCCCAGAGCGATGCCCGGCCACCCAACTTTAGTCCACGCAAGTCTATTGCCTGTAGATAATTAAATTGCTAGTTGTTGTGCAATTGTAAGTTTCAGAAATATTGTTTTAGTAAGAATTCTGTACATGTTGTTTTAAGCCAAATGATCATTTAAGAAAGGTCTTTTGGTTAATTAATTTAAATGTTCTCATTTTGCTGAACAGAATATCACCTATAAAACCTACTCTCTAAATGTAAAACTGCTATTGGGCCTGGTGAAACAGAACTGTAAGAGAAAATCGCATCTGGATGCAACTGTTAGTGAATAATCGTTTATTGTAATATTTTAATGTCAAATAACGTGTTCATTAGCTTTACGTTACAATTATTCTGAATTCTCCATGTTCTGACGACACATGAATTTCAAATAAATATGTCCTGTGTAGACTCTTCTGAAATAGCATAAAATTCAAGCAATTTTGGACTCTTCGAAATTTTACGTAATATTGATGTTTTAAAAGTTCGGTAGTTGGAAAGTTCTTGGCGTTTATTTTAAAGATATGTAAAGAAGTTCAGTCTGCCCGGCCATGGAGCCGCGGGGGCGATACCAATAGGGGTTCACAGAGGTACTGTAAGGTGTACTGCCAGCTATGTCTCATGCCAAATCTTTATTTAATATTTTTTTTGTTGTAACAATCATCGAGTAACCTAGCGAGGTGCTCAGCGGAATTTTGCTGATATTTCTGTAATTTTGGTTTGTTTAAGTTTATTTAATTTGTATCCAGACCAGTTATTTGATCTCACTAAAATGTCTTAGGTAAGCTGCTATAACATCTTCGGATACCATTGTAGTAACCAAGGCTGTAGTTTCGCATTGTGCGAACTTGGCATGTGGTGAGGGATAAGTTAGCCGCGAGGCGCGAACGAGAGCCATGGGGCTGCGACGGAAGGCAGTGAAAAGACTTCCTAATAGCTTTTATTATTAATTAACATTGATCAATTGATGCGAACTTAAGGCGAGATTGACAGCGTGGCCGGCCCACTATCGGTTACAGAGGTTGTTTTAGTTCAGCATGTGCTAGTTTTCCTTAATTTTGGTTTCGTTTGGTTCAATTAGCTTTCTGTTTTATTTTATGTTGATGTGGAAGAGTAAATGTCTGTAACAATGTAAGCGCGGTTACGTTACTTTTGAAGAAAAGATAATAAAAATGGGCTGTTGATTGAACCACGTGTTCTTTGACTATTGTTCAGTATGCGTCCAACCTTCGATACCACATAGACCCCCGAGATAAGAGCGTAGCTCACCGCAGAGGCTAGAGCAAGTGTGAGCGTTTATAAGTTATCTGTACACTTATCACGTGGGGCCAGCATCACCACATCTGGCGCCACAATACATGAGAATCGGTACCACCACACAGATAATGTTTGAAGCCACTACAAGGAATGAGAAAGTGGCACCAGCGAGTACGTAAGCCATCTAAATTAATGCAGTAAGGTAAACCACCCAGGATCTGAAAGGGCAACTTAAATAAATGGCATAGAAAATACTACTTGAATACATTGATTGTTACTCTCTAGCACATTTTTATCTCTGGACTTCTCTCTTTCATGTGCAGCAGTTGGTGGCACTGGTAGCATCACCAATACAAAGCAACAACTTTTTTATGATTGCCAGGGCAGTTTCAAAGAAGAACTGCCATTCCTAGTACGAAAGCAGCAAGCAAGCAAGTTCACTTCTGAAACTTTGTATTGTGTAATATGTACAGCATTTGTTTGATTTGATAGCTCTAGACAAGGTTGCTTAACAACATGGATACTACGTCTACAAAAAAATTTTGTTTTGGAAATATGTAAAGTGGGTATCAGATAGAGGAATACGAGCGTAACCATACTATCCTCAATCAAATAGGGGAAAATGTTCGTAAAATATTTGAAATATGTAACGGTAAAAAAAATTATATGTTTAACGTAAAAGTTTATTAATTTTACTTAAAATTATGTTTTTAAGTGGGTATATGGCAGTTTGGGAATGAGGTACACAAGAAGTGCATGTTGCTATGTACTACAAACGCATTGTCAGTTAGTGTGTTGGCAAGGCATTCACTTGTAATTAATTTATTGAAGTTACAGATTGTAATTTACGTTAAAGTGACTGTATTTTATTTTAATTTTTATGTTTATTTCAACAAATTTTAATTTAAAATGTTTTTAAACATTTTAAAGTTACTTTACATAAATAAGGTACTGGTTACAATACAAAACAATTTAAAATGGTTTTCTAATAGTTATATTACACATTACAGATGTTCTTCACATTTCTACCGACATATACTATCGGATAGAGGAATACTGATCATGGGATTGAGGTATTTTGAATTTTAGGCTACCAGAGCGCAGGGTTTGCATTTCCTATTTTAAGTATCTGTATTTTAAAAACACACAATTTTATTCATACACGTTTCAAGGCAGCAAAGAAGGATGGAAAATTTCGTCCAGCCTATCGACATCTCGAATTAAACAGCTAGTCTGCTTTTCATAATTATTTTTAAACAAAAATTTCCTTCCTTAACATATTGAAACATGGATGGTTTACCTTGCATACTATTTAAATATTTTACTACAACGTTCTGGTTCACCAGCATTCAACGGCACAGTATTATAAATACAAAACAAACTTGCCATCATCAATATTACGATTTGGTGACCACCTTCACACTAGCATTTCAGTTGAGTTAATTTATCACAACTAATGTATATCCTCGTGATGTTAGGATATAAAAAAGTGTATGTTGTATTATAATTTAAGTAATGCCACCCAAAACCATGAACGTCATGGGTAGTCACAAATATTTATTCACACACTAATTTCAAACTTTTCACATCTTCCAATTTTAACATTTTCAACCAATTCAAATACAACCAAATTACAATTGATAAGGCATTTAGTTTTACTTGCATATCTTAATAATGTTCAAATGCAACAAACACATAAAAATATGATATTTGTAAACAAAAATTTTAACTTACTGCCATTTCCAAACAGTGTGATCTGGTAATTGAAGAAAACTTCTTCACTACTGTAATGCACAGTGTGCCTTTTCTTTCCAGACTGACGCGTTTCGCTCCAGGCAACATTTGCAGCACCTCTCACGGTCACATACACAGCTACCACCAGAACAAAAATTACAACAAATTAAATTATTGCTACTATGCCTAATGTACAAAATTTACACTGACTTTCACAATGTAATCAAAGTGTCATGATACTTCCATGAGGAGTTGAGAAGGGTTTCTTTAATCTGAACATTTCCTGATCTATGACGTCTGGCATAATACCTCGTAGTTTTGTTACACACGTTCTATGTTTAACATATTTAATGGTACATGGGTTTGATTTACTAAAAAAAAATATAAAAAAATAAATAAAAAAATCAGTGGTATTTGTGTTTATCTGTAAGCAACTCTTATGGTCAATATTTCTAAAAATTCCAAGCACATCAAAGTACAGTGTTAAAATTTAAGTATGTGAAATACGCTGCCTTTACTCTCCCCAGCCTTCAGTACCCTTCCTAGTATTCCTAGTGTCCTTCAACCTTTAGACAACACTCTCTCTGCAGGCTTTCTCCACCCTAAGTCACCCTGCAACATTATCCCTATGTACTTGTACTCCGAAGCTTCCTGTACCTCCTGCCCTTCACATCTATATACATGTCCATAATACTAGTTTCTTCCTCATAAATATAGTAATCTTTGGCTTCCTCATGTTTATCTATGGACTGCTAAAGAAGCTTGTAAGGTAAGGTTGAGGGATGTGGGGCAAATGTATTGGTTGCAGTGGAAATGTGGCCAAGTGAGGATGTGCTAGGAAGTAAGTGTCGGCAGGACAAATTCTCTATCTTCAGAACAGCCAGGAATAATGGTATGTCTAAGGTAGGGATTGAAAGGATTATCAAAGAATTGATGTAACTAGTAGGAAGTGGTAGGAAGATCACATTACTGGCAGTATATAGGTCACCTGGACAGGGATGGCAGGCAACAGAGATATTACACAGCCAAATTAACTGTGGTCCTGGGACTGTGAACTACGCAAGGTCAGACAGTTCCCTCCCTTCCCCTTGTCAGCAAACACCCTTCCTTCTAGGTTTGATGCGCTTGGTGTCTATACTAGTCCCCTACTACCCTCTCTCCTCTTCCCACTCTTCCATCATACCTCAATACTAGTGCTCGCCGCACTCCCCTGCACGGGACCACAGATGACTTGGCCAGTTAGTAGTCAAGAGGGTTGATAGGTTGCGGGACAGGCAGTGGGTTGTAGTGGCAGGTGATTTGAATGTGCCAAGTATACGGTGGATGGAGGGGGCAGAGGGCATGAGCACCATTATGCAGAGAATGGCAACACAGACAAACGAGGTTTCGTCCAAACAGTGGAAATTCCAAGAAGATGAAATGAAGAGGGTGTAGGTCAGTGCTGGATGTGGTGTTGATCAGGTCTGGGAGTACTGTAGTTGATGCAGTTGTTTTGGGCGTTTTCAGCGATGACATTTCAATTGCGGAAATATGGTTGGGAAGTTCCAGAGTAAAACAAACTAAAGATACAGTGGTATGGCAATATTGACATGGAAACAAGATGAGAGTGTGAATATGCACAAGAGAAAGATTTCATAAGTGAGCGAAGGAAAGTGTACAAAGCTTGTGGAGATAATGTTAGAAAAATTTCTCTCAGAAGAAAAAAATAAGGTCTAGGGTTGATCCACCATAACATGGAGGGAAGATCATGAGAATGAAGAGGAAATGTACACAACTGCATGCAAAGAGGAGTAGTGAAGGAATGACAAGACGTAGGGAATTGATGAAACAGATGAGAAGGGAGCTGGAATGTAAGATCAAGCTGGCAAAGAATGAATTCTTAGGGAAGATGATGGGAGAAGAAAAGGGTAAATAAAAGGTTTAATTAGTTTTGGTATATGAAGAGGATACGACGTGGTGGGGAAGGGATCCCAATATTGACCAGAACGGACAAACAAGTTGCAACAAATGACGGATAAAGATGAAATATTGCAAGCCGAATACTTGTGAGACAGTGTTTGAAGAAAAGAATGATTGGAATAGTGAGGCACATAAGGACAGAGTTAAGTTTATAATGGGGAGCGAGATATAGAAATGGAGTCAGGTCCGACCAAATTAATGGCTTGGTGAACCTCCTCAACAACAAGCACAAGGTATTTGAATACTTAGGGTCCATGGGACAGATGTTGGCCATGGCTAACAAAATCACCCTGACCATGAAGACAGTGGTACATAACAAGCCAGTATGCCATCTCAGAGAAGAGGGGGGTTATTGAGACCCAGATCGCAGATGAAACAAACAGGGATCATTCAGCCAACACAAAAAACACACAGTTCACCAGTGGTAATTGTATCTAAATAGGATGGCACTTAAGAGATTGTGCATTAATTGCTACGACCTCAACCAGACCACGCAGGCTGTCGCCCCACCTGACCTGCATGAGTCATACATTGAAAGCTTCAAGCCAGGCCTAAATCGTCAGCAAACATGACTTGTGGAGCGGCTACTGGCAGATTCCTGTTAAACCAGACTCCAGACAATATACAGCATTCACTGCTACAAATATACTAAAGTGGGAATTTACTGTACTGCCATTTGGGTTGAAAAACACCCCAGTCTCTACTAACATATAATTTTTGTGGTAGTGCTCACAGGTGTACCGTATTATATACGTCACGACTTATATAAATTAAATATTAAAATGTTTTGTCTATATTCTCATAAATTTAGGTTCATTTTCTTAACTTTTTTTATTTCATTGATATTATCTTGTTTACATTATACTAACAGTAATTTGGTATAATTCAGTAATTTTATTTTATTCTGGATGTTTCAGTACATTTTATTTTTCATTACAGTCTATCTTTCCTTCACATGTCAGTTATGAGTAGAGTCGATTCGGGCTGCAGTAATGTGTTCTTTGTTAGCCGGATGTGCTCGGCTACGTTTTGCATTCCTTAGTCGAAGCTTTTGTTTCTTCTTTATTTTACTGTTTCTTCCTGCAGTGCGGACATTTGCTGTGTCAGGGCACGTGTACTCTGCATGTTTATCACGTGATTTCATCCTTTCTGTGCAGCTCTGTACACGTGAAAGTCTTGTGCCTCCTTGTCGG